>OY365806.1:8618120-8791218 GCA_959347315.1 Bimastos eiseni
AACTGGGGAAGTAAAAATATTATTATTATTATTATTGCTGTTATTATTGAATACGATTCTCAGCTTATACACCACATTGCATGTTCTATGTGAACTACATAAACTCGTATGGCAATTCCATAATGACATTTATAAATCGTTTGAGGACCTTATAAAAGCGACTCTCCGTCTGCACATTGTTATCAATCGGATGAAAATGGCGACCCATGAAGCCTAATGTTTGAGAAAACTACAAAATGCACTGCTTATGGTGAGTTTAATTGAAGCCCAGTGTTTAGCTGCTGGGTCATCGATTGTGTTATTATTATACCTTCATATTCTATGTTAGTTACTGTGCTGTCCATATATGCGAATGCGAGCTGAAAAACAAGCAGAACAACGCAGGTATTGGCCACCATCTTCATCTTTCAAGTGTAGTCACTGCAGAATTGGGTCACACTCGACTCGAAGCGATGAAAGAACTGCTTTGGACTACCACACAAGAGTGGCTTTAAATCTGAAATTGAATAGACGATGTTGCATCATCTCTTCTTTTTTATTCTGTTCCTCCTCCTCGTTTTCCTTCTCTATCTCCTCCATCACGTGCTCATGTACAGAGCATCTACGCATAGCAGCAGCTCTCGGTGTGTTTCGTTATCTTCGAACTTATGCAGAATTGAGAAGCATTTAAGCTCTAAGTCAAGAGTATTAAATGGTTTAATGGTTTTAAGAAGAAAAAAACAAGCGAATGTTCCAATGAATACTTGTTAACTTTGTGCGAGGGTCGTCATCTCATTGCACTCGAAACCGCTTTAGTGACACTACCTGTGATTATTAATTGCGCTTAATATTGCCGTTGAATACATCGTTACAAACTCACACAATCTATGTGGAGTGCGTAACAAATTGAACAGATGAACATTTCAAACTTCTCTAGGTGTATAGACGTATAACAGATACATTTGTACATGTTCTGAGCATTTACATAGCGACATTTGGCAACATGCTTAGGAGCGCTACCAACCAGCAAAAGTAAGGACCTGGGTCCGCGGAACTACAAGCTTACCCCTCGCCCCAAAGAGTCGTCAATGGACGGCAATAGATCGGCGAAGGTAAGATGGAGCAGAACCAAGAACGCAACGCGAAACTGGATCAGCAATGCGATTTGGAATCCGCCAAAACTCAGAGAGCCAATGCAACACATGACGTATTAATTTATGCATAGACGGAGGCGAACTTAGGAAGTCACCCGATAAGTCAAGCAGTCGAGCGCAGAACCCTATCTAGCCTCGCCTCCCCCGCCGTCACCAAGGAGAAAGTCAACAGATAATTAGTAACAGCTATTAAAATGTGGGATATGGTGGCTGATTGGTTAGAGCGGTCGACCCGTAACACTCCGTGTGCGCTGAGTGAGCGGGTTCGACCCTCGTCCGAGGCGTCAGTCACTGTGTAGGGACCTTGAGGAAGTATTCGCGCAAAATTGATCTGCAGTACGGTACAACTGCAATTGCGCCGTCGACACGTGTGCACTTCTGGGCAAAAGATGCTGGAAGAAGGGCGATATCAAATTTCAAGAATTTAAATTTCAACTGTGATCAGTTATGACAGTAACGAAGGCGTGAAAGCGAACTACGATGGCGACATGAGTGTGAACGAGCGAAAGTCGGCTCGAATCTGACGACGTTGTTACCAACAACTCCGTGCAGCTAGTTTCGCGTGTTGATTGACAGTCAGCTTGTAACATCGAGTAACTCCTATGAAGAAGCAGATCATCAGCCGTACAGAGAAGATATCGTTGTCGTGCTAGGACAGAATGTTGGGGCAGTGGACACCAACTTAGGCCCTATTGCTCAGCTGGCATGCATTGTCCGACTGCGAGAATTAATACAATCGGCCAGAGTGGATTTTATCTCTTCCATTCTAGACGAATGTTAGACGTCACTCTGTGCCTGTGTATGTGCGTTTATACCATATATATATATTATATATATAATATATATATGATATATATATAATATATGTTAACCATGGGGTTGACTGCTCAGAAATGTGATTTCTAGTTCCAAGGATCTCTCCCTCAAGATATTAACACAGTCAACACAATGCAACTTTTGAACAGCGCAATGAAAGTGCATAATATGATCTGATTCAACAATCATTATCTTTACATGAAGAACTAGGAAATAAATAGGACTTGATATAGCACAGAATCACTAATTGAAATTTTATATGGACTTTAATTTAGGAAGCTTCAAGAAATTATAATGACAGTTGATCTTTACGCTGGCGAAAGTGATGTTATAATGCCATTTAGGACAGAATCCTGATCGTTATCTGCAAACTTCTAAAGCGCCACTCGAAAGCCAAGCGAATGAGGTAAGTTTATTTAAGAGCAATTCATCGATTCAGTGAGCCGTCAAAAGGGTGGTTCAGAAGAGGTCAAAGTCCAGTCAGTAGGGGTCAGATGGACAGGGTAGCTGATAGGGCAGTCACTTACTTGTATTTACTAATTAATGATTCATAAATGACATATGCAATGTTCCTGATAAGACAATGATGTTTCATATTAACAGCAATTTTCAATGAGTTGTGCTTCCTCAGGCATTGATGTTTCTGCATTGACCAGTTTTCAGCTTTTTGAACGCATAAAATCTCATTTTTTGGCCCACCTCTACCCCTAATGACGTTATATAACAGCAGCTGTGACCCCCACCGTTATATATATATATATACATATATAGCAGATATGCTAACTATCCAATCCCATCCCAGTCTTCGAGCACATTAAGAGACATACAATCGACACAATTTTATTGCACAATTTGAAACTTTTATAAAAACGCCAATTTTATTTCCCTCCTGTTTTGCACTAGAAATGAAGATTACAGTATCACATAGAATCGATTGGCTTAATATTGCACTATCAGGTCTTTATCGATAGGTTCGCGGTACAACTCTACCTACATTGTATTTAATAGCGTGAAATACAGAGCGTATACTACAACCACAATTGGGTATTTAAGTAAACTTATAAAATATTTGCGCATACTACTGAAAATAAAATCAAACATCTCGATAATACCTACCAGCTAATGGTGTTAGTTTTGGTTCACAACGTATTGTGAACTTCGATTAAACAATGAAGGTCCGTTGTATATGGAATTTCCAATTGACAGGCAACCAGGCAAAATTGCATAAGCTGAAAAAGTTTGTTATAATAACGAAACCTTGTATCTACTCCCACCACACACAATATAACGCTAACAAACCAGGAACTCACCCACCTACACCGTGAGCGCTATATAATATGTGAATGGGCTCCTTTATCATGCTTTGATTTTACCTCAGATGATTCTACTGTTGAAGTGAGCTCAATGTCAACTATAATAATAATATGATAGATGACATTAAGCGAGGGACCATAATTAGGGACATTATTATACGAGGGACTGTGAGTGGCGTTTATAGTTTGTCAATGATGGGCACTTTTAACTACTGTAGTTATTACCTAGTAGTTATAACTACTATAGAAGTAGTTGCCTAGTAGTTATAACTAGTTTTTAAGAATTAGTTAAAGAAATAGTTATAACTACTTTTATCAAGCAGTTTTAAGATAACTACAATATTTCGCATTAACTAAATTTTTCCTATTTACTAATTCCGTCTAACAGGAATTTCTGTTATTTCACAACAAACATGGACGTTGTCCATCATAGTCTCATGAGCAAATTCGCTATGTAATTGCTTCATTAAATTTTGCGCATACTATTGTGAGAAAGTGGGTTCCTCTCAGAACTATGGAGAAAACCTAAGGCATTATGCCTGTTTAATGGCATACCTGGAGATTGTTGCGCGATAAGAACTAGAGTAAAGCGGTCTTTTGATCCAGGGTTGAAGAATGAGGAAAGCAGTCAGAACGCGGCTGGATGACCACCAGTCACTGTTCTCTGATAAGCGCTGAGTGAGAGGTGACTGTCGAGTCAAGAATGACAGAGGTGAGGGAGATACCTTTGTAGCGCTTTGTAGCATGTGCCAGTAGTTCTAGTCCTTATTAGTTTACAATTAGATATGTCACTGTGTTTCTGATCATTGTTATTACTTATGTTGAACATCAGCACTTAATACTGACAATGAATTTGCATATTGCTTGGCGACTATAGCTATCAATGCACCATGACTTAACATTAGAAAAGTACTTTTAAAGTAGTTAGCTACTTATGAAGTAGTTACTAAACTAGTTATAACTACTAGCCATCTAAAGTAGTTAAATAGTAGTTATAACTACATATTTTGAAAGTAGTTGGGTGTCGTCACTACTAGTCAAGTAGTTGGTGCCCATAACTGGAGATTGTGGGCTGTGAGTCACACGCCTGTCGCAGAGCTCAAGCCTGCAGGTCCCATAACTCGCTTGTATGTTAAACTTAAAACCTTTATTGTCAAAGTTTTCGGTGCGAGGTTATTTACTTCCCCAGTTGGATTAACTGTGTTTGATGCTAATTAGAATAATGCTTGTAGACTTTCATGCCATTGTCTGCCGTCTGCTGTGCTCACGGCTATATCTCATAGTTCTCTCAAATTAGAGTCAAAAATATGTCCAGACAAATCTATAGGCCCTATAATTAGGCCCATATATAGTATATACGCTCTTCGTCAGTTTCTATGCCAACATTGGCATAGAAACCGACAAAGGGCGTCTATGCTAAATATGGGCCCAATTATATAGATTTGTCAGGACACATATGACTCTTATTTGAGATAACTATGCGATATATCACATTATGCGTAAGTCATGCCAGTTATAAGGGTGATGCAATATTATAAGATTCTATTTGTAGATATTTTATAATTTGAAAGATATCATCTAGGCGTTCAATGGTTTGAGGTCCAATCTTGTTTATTGAAAACGATGCACAGTTTTTCTTAAATTCCTTCCACTATTCAACTGATCATTCTTTACCTTAGCTCTTTATATGTTAAACCTGGTTGCACCTATTTGAACTGTCTGCTTAGATCATTGCACACTCTTTCATCAGTCGCTTTCCTTCTTCTTCAAAGTATGGTTGCTTCTCTGCGATTCCTCACTACTGCTACAACTTCCACTTCCACCACTAGGGCCTACTGTTACATCTATCACTCATAACCATAATAATAAATAATAATTAAAAAAATATTAACAACAGTTATCATAATTACAATCGGCTTTTGAAACCATGGGACCAACCAACGCAAAGAGACCGATTATGATTGTTGTACTTCTGGCCACCCATGGGCCAGTTACTTCTTCCAACGCTGACTGTCGTGATTCAACAATCCATCGCAAATTCATTTCATGGTTCTCTAAGATCTTGACAAGGAGAGCCAGCCTAGAGTAAAGATTTTCAACTGGAATCTGACACCTGAGGGATCATGAACTTTGGGCAAAAATGTTAAGAGGCCTACTATAAGCCTAAAGGTAATAATTACAATAATGATATTGATAGATACAGATGATAATAAATATAGAAAATATCATCGATATTAATAATGATCATAATAATAATTAGAATAAAAATAAGGATGATCTTTCTATAGGATTGCAATTAATAACATCAACCTGTAGAGAATTCAATTATCTTTAATTAAGTTTAGGGTGTATTAACATTTCAATGATTCATTGAAGCTTTTATTTGTCTTTTAATTTGTTCATCCAGATAGAACAGATCAGATTTTCATCAACATCATGAATTCTGACAATTGGTCTCAGAAATATTTGCGATATTTTCTATAAAAAAAACATAGGAAATAAAATTATCACATGACTGTTAAAAATATTATTGGTTCCACAAAGAAATAACATATATGTTAAACCAGTGTCATTATAAATTATTAATAAATAACACAAATGTGTTAGAAATCAACACCAACTTTGTTTTCTCAGCGTTCATTCATTCATTCCTGAACATTTATATAGCGCCACTTTAGGAACCTTCTCAGAAGCGTTACCATACCAGATGCGACTCTAAATATAAGGAGGAAATGAAAGACAAGTGGTCACATAGATACAGATACACACAGACAGACAGGTAAACAGACAGGTAGACAGAGAGACGAATTGGCAATGTTTCATCAGATGAAAAGCTGATAGTTACTGAAACGAGTGTTCAACTGTCGTTTATCATTGGCTGATAGTTTCTAATTAAACAACAATGTTTTTGTGCACTGCAATTACTACGATTCCTATAGCATACTTAATAGTTAGGCTAAAATCCAACTACCTCTAGGATGTTTTACACGCACAAAGGCATACACACTGTCAAATGCAAATTGTCCGCCGCCACAGAAGGAACCCAAATTCAAGCACGTGACAACACTATTACTTATCACACATAATTTTAATAATACGGAGGCCGTTGAGTAATGGTGAACACACGCCCAGTTGAGGAACCGAATCTGCTTTGATTAAGCGCCTGCGAATTAGCTGGTTTCCGCAACTTCGCTTTTGTGGGCGCTGTAGAAATTTTTAGACTACGATTACTATACGATTACGAATTCGAGACCCCTATCGATTCGTAACGTTGACTTCCTTCCTTCTTTTGCTGAACAGCGACGCTTAAAAGAACGAGATGTAGACCTATAGAGTAATGGGGGTACTGCGTCAAAATCGATATCTGAAAACGTTCAATCGTTCATAATGTACTTGAAATCATACTGGGGTTTGTCAGTTTGAAATCAACGGGAAATTATAATTATCACGCGCATATAGGACCTAATACAAACGCCGCTGCCAATCGGGAAAGACGGAAAAAGTCAACCTTACGAGGGATACGGGTATCGAACTCGGTTCCTCAGCTCTGCGCTCCAGTGTGTTCACCATTACTCTACGCCCGCCAGTCACCGACATATGCCATGAATGCTTAGAGTCTCTGGATAAGGATACGTCCCAGTGTGTTCACCATGATGTAGGCTTATAATTATATGATACGAAAAGGATACCAAATTAAAGCAGTGGCCCATCATACGTGAAAGACCTGGCACTCGAACCCAGTTAACTGAGACAAAAGCAAAACACAAATATCAAGGCCACTGTTCCATCTTACGTTGCAATCTTTCAAGGAATGATTTAGAGAGATTTTAGTATCAAACACGAGCAATTATTATTATTATTCTGACAATTTCCAGAGCGCCGTAATATCCGCATTATTACCATATGCCAGTCTTCATTTTATCGGTATTTTTGCCTTCAATAATCTTTTGAACTAATTTAAATGCGTAGGCCAAATTATTCATATTCGCAATCGTTCAACTTTGTATGGTTCACATGTAAATTTGCGCAGTTCTTGTTTGAAATGTAACTAACTGCAACTCGTGCATCAATGTACTTACACACATTTGAATGGATTGGGGTACCGATGAAGTGCTGGAACGCACACAGTCTTTTTACCTCTCATAAAGCACGGATTCGGAACACAAGGGTCAACTGGTGGAATCCCAACTTGTGGCCTCCCAACTGGTGGCCTCCCAACTGGTGGCCTCCCAACTGGTGGCCTCCCGATTGGCGGGTAAACTTGAGGCTCTACAACAAAACCTGACTTTTCTCAGAGTAGTACTTAAGCAAAGCAGACCGCAAGGCTGTATCCGCCGTCCACAGGGAACAAGAGGATGAAAGGGAAAGAGAATGAACTCAAAGGTAACAACACCGTGTTCATTTAATTGCATGATATTGCATTTTACTCTGGTTAGAAATACATGTACCCGATATTAGATAGCGATTGCCTATGCAATGCTGTGTAGTTTCATAGTTGCCTGGAGGGAACATTACTTGCCAGTATAATAGAGGATAATTTAGGTAGACGCTCAATATGCCGAGCGCAGAACCCAATCTAGTGGACCGAGGACCACAAGGGGAAGACCAACATGTAAGGATGAAGATTCGAACTGCGACAAAGGCATGAACGAGAACCACGATCACGTCGTCAGTTGGAGGACGAGAGACCACTCGAAGCTGACGAAGCTGGTAGTAACAACTTCGCGCAACTAGTTTCACATGTCGAGAGAATTAGACAGAAAGAGAAAGACAGACAGACAAAGAGAAAGACAAAGAGACGGAGAGATATATATATATAATAAGCTCAGAGTCAAGAATGACTCCCAGATAAGAGATTGCGAGGCGAATGGCTATGTGAGGAATGATGAGAGTAAGCCGAGGAAAAACGATATCCTCAAGTTGCCTACGGCCACCCAACCAGATAGAATATATTTTCTAGTGATTTGAGAAAAACTGATAATGGTCCATTCATCAGGAAAGAAAGGACATTAAGAGTCAGACAGATGTGTCCTACTAGATTCACAGTAGCCATCCGTCAAGCGAGTGGGGATGTAGGCCTGCGCATGATGCACAAAATGTTAGTGCAAAAGTCGTGAGCTGTCTACAAGGGACAGAGATCAGCAGTAGGCCTCTAGAGAAGATATACTATACAGACCTACGATGGAACTTTGGGTCGCCGAAAAGGGACAGGGATCCAAAGCGACCTTGACGAACCAAGGAAAACACAGTTTAAGCGGTCTAATAGTATGGATCTAAGCCATTTGAGAGGCTAGATCACAAGAGCAGAAGAAGTGAGTGATCCACCGAGTCACAGGCAAGGCTGAAATCTAGGAGAGCAAGAAGTGTAACCATATTACGCCATAGAAGTCTGCCAAAGTGAAAGCATGAGATGTGAAACCCGACTGCTGTAACGAAATAAATTGATTAACAGCCGAATAAGCACTCAACTTGTAAAAAGGAATGTGTTCATGTTTGTGAAAAGGAGATATTTTAAAGGATTACAGTGCTTTTTAAGGCAAAGTAGGAATTCATCGCCAAAATGCATCCATATACTATGTCGCAACAACAAATAATGTATGATCTAACAGTCGACACATATGTGCACAAAGTATATAGGTCTGCATAATAGCCCATGCTTGATTAATTATGGTTCTCAGTTTAAAAACCACATTGAAATCTGTATATCAGTTACATAGACGATAATCATTCCAAAGGCATATTTAAGACTCGTTTCCTGTGACCTTATAAAAGAGGACGATGGCGTGTCTTTAGGCCTTTTGTTCTAGAAACCTACAAGCAACCCATAGACTGTCTATTGTCCGGTTAACTAAAACCCAGTGTTTTACTGCTCAGTCGATTACTGTTGTATTATACCTGCAGTTTCTGGTTCGTATGGTGAGGGTGTTTCTGTGTTGACCACTAATGCAAACACAAGCTGAAATACAAGAAGAACAACGCAGATATTGGCCACCATCTTCATTTTTCAGGTGCAGTCACGGAAAGTGATCACAAACGACTCCAATCCACGAAAGAACAGCGTTGGCCTACTACACGAGAGCGCCTTTAAATACCTAATCGAATGGATGCTGTTGCACAACCTCTTCTTTCTTCTTCTATTCCTCCTGCTACTCCTCTTTCTCCTACTCTTTCTCCTCCACCTTTTATTCATTTGTGGAAGACATTAACAGCAGCATCTTATCGGTGCGTGACGTTATCTTCAAATGTATGCAAAATTGAGAGGTGCTTAAGCACTAAGAAACGAAGGATATTAATTGCCTTTTGGCCTCCAAACAGATAAAGCAAATGCAAATTTCAGTGAACACCTGTTTACTGCATAAGAAGGCCTTCAAGGCTTATCTCATTGCATTAATAATCCATATAGAGTACGTAAAAAATACATAGACGAACATTTAAAACTGATAGTATTTTTATGTATTACTCGTTATATGTAGATCTATGCATGCATGTGCGGACGGATGGATGCATGTAAGCATGTTTTCGAGCATTCACTCGTTCTGAGCATTTATATAGCGACCCTTGAAGAACACACTTAGGAACGATACCTATCGAGATGCGAAGAAATAAAAAGTCCCTAGGGACTTGTCGAGTGGACTAAAAAGCCGTAAAGTATCTTTTACACTGGGCGACGATAGATCGCGCATTTGAGATGGAGCTCAACCAAGAACGCAACGTAAGAGCAGCAATGCGATTTAGAATCCACCAAAACTAAGGAAGCCAATGCAGCGCATCGCCTATTTATACAGAGATGGATTGGAAGGGAACTCAGAAAATAGTCCGTTAAGCCGAACAGAACTCGATCTAGTCGCCCCTCCTGTCAACCTGATATTAAGGCCAGCAAATGAGAGTCAACAGTGATCAATTCAACCAACAACGAAGGCGTGTACCAGAAACACGATCCCGTCATGAGTTACAGAGTTAGAGACCATGATCCCAAACTGATGAAACTGGTACTAACAACTCCGGGAAAACAGGTTCACATGTTCTGAGAGAGAGTCAGCTCAGGGTCAAAAGCTACTCTAATGTCACGGGCTTTGTGGCAAACGGTTACATGACGATAGAGCAGAGTAAGCTAGGAATGAAACCAGTTAAGTTTTAATTGAGCGTTAATAGGTCTGACTCAATAGTAACGTAATGGAGAATTGTTCCTAATGAGTCAAAGTGATGTCTCATAAATATGATGACACGGCCTTAGTCATCAGCCGAAAGTCCGTCGGCGTACACTCGGGTGGAAGGAAAGCGATCGGTACGAGCGCCGTGATCGACGATGCTGTACCCAATCGATTAGTCGCGCTCTCAACGAATCGTTAGAACTCGTCATTCAACGCCGGGGCGAGGTATCAACACCGCAACACCGCTTAGACAATAGCTGTAAAGCATATGTTTCAACGGTATATTTCCGTATTTTATATTAACACCTTTAATATTAGTCACATTTGCCTTAATACCTCCCTTGCTGGATATTGTAAGCAAGTCATCGAGTAGGCCTATTTATGTGGCTAAAGGTCGTGGTCTATCAACCATCCTGATACTACGAAAGGAAGTGATAGGCCGTCACGTTTTTTGTGTCAGAAGCAGGATTGAGCGAAGAATCGATGCTGTACTTTTTGATTCTGTTCAGATTGAGCTCGATACGAACTCAGAAGAACAGCGATAAGGACGAGAGATGCACGACCGAGAGATCAACTGACCATCTGAGAAAACCCCGATGGATGCAGTCAGCACAAGTAGGACGATGATAAGGGGGTCCACGATAACCGCTATCTACCAATCATCCGCAGGGTATTGACGGAGCCAACCGAAACAGCGCAGCACCGAAGAACCGCCTTCGATACACAGCGATAGTTAAGAACCCGACCTTCACTGACGAGTTCATTTGACCTGGCTTGACTGCTTTAGGGAGATTGCAACGTAGCAATTTATACAGGCAGAGGAAAAAGGCGCGAAGTTGAGTTCCTCTACATTGACAAAGCTGTCTGGGACCCGACTAGATTTGACCTCTTGCGGCTATTTGGGTCTTGAACGGTCTCGAGTTTTGGTTGATTCTAGCTTACCAGCGAAAGGACGCTGTGCAGAATGTAGGACAATTAACCCCCGGACAATTGTCACCCAGACAATTACCCCTCGGACAATTACCCCACAGGACAATGGCCACCGGAAAACTGTCCCCCACCAATTTTGCGTTGGACATTTATCTCCCGTACAATTGCCCCTCTACATCAAGGCTGGTTATGTATTTATGTATGTATGCATGTATGTATGCATGTATGTATGTATGTATGTATGTATGTATGCATGTATGTATGTATATATGTATGTATGTATACATGCATGTATGTATGTATGTTTGTATGTATGTATGTATGTATGTATGTAAGTATGTATGTATGTATGTGAGTTGAGGCCCCCTCTCGGTGGTCTCCTATTGAGCGGGGGTCTTTGCGGTCATTTGGGCTCAAAAGCGATTATGAGTCCAGATCTGTCTGCCTCTGATCGCAGCAGCGTCTCCTCTTTGACAGATGTAGATGAAAGGGGCTACGCTATGACAACATCCCAATCTGCTTGCAAATACCCTAAATACTGTTAACCCGAACCCCAACTTTATTCCTTCACCATAGCTCTCTAGATGTTGATACTGGATTTTCGAAATCACCTCAGGCAACGGAACATCACGGATATGATTGAGAGAAGAGAAGGGGACCAGTCGTTACGCGGTTCAAATCCATGTCGGTTTGTATGTGAAATTGCTAATTGCCCACTTATGTCGTTTGCTTGTTTTTACCGCAACTTGGAAGGATATTCGATGCGAAGGAGGGTGGAATGGCGATAATCGAAATCTCACGCGAGGGGAGGTGTTTTCATGCACCACACGTCAAATAGCCACACCATTGAGAGCCACAATATCGATATATATATACATATATAAATTATATATATAAATTAAATAACGAAATGAAATAGTGATAAAAATCATATTATACAGAATTTCTTTCGGTTACCAAATCAAAAATAAATTTCATAAGTTTTAATTGTTATTGTTCCTGTACGAATCTCATGGGAATCTCAGTGTATGCAATGCTAATAGAAATTTAGAGTTCATCAAGACGCCATATCACTTATTCATGACATACATGTAAGCGTCGTTATAGCGGCATGGCTGCGTTACGGCTATGTAGAAGTTGTCCGCTTCATTATAAATAATAATAACATGCAGGCTTGACTAATAAATCTAGAATGCAATATGATTGTGGGAATGTTCCTGGTAAGTTAGTGTCGTTTAATAGTAACAACTATTTTCAATGCTCCGTCTGACCATGGTGTTTCGGAGAGCTCAGATAACTTGACCAATTTTCAGCCTTTTGGAATTTCCAGTACCCCAGTATCTGAAAAATGGCAAGCAGCGAAGCTATATCACACAATCTCTTGAAGTTAACTGTATAGTTTACATTTTAGCATCACGAATCGAATTTTATTGAAGAGCAGTGTGACAATAAGGCTAAAATCTCAGAAATCACCATCCCAGTTTTCTATAGATATTTCTCCCGCCTTGATAATCTCCAATTTCTGCGAATTCCTCTAGCATTTTCGTTGTTTCATTGATATAATGTATTTCCCGCAAACGTTCGCTGTTCTTTTGTCGATCGGATAACTCTTAACTAACACGGAAAGTATAGAAAACGTTCTTTCTGCTTAAGGTGTAACACCGAATGCATTGTGCCGCTCAGTGCCGTTTTTAGGCATAGGCAACATAGGCGGTCGCCTGGGGCCCCGCCAATTTAGGGGCCCCGCCGCCAGGTAAAAAAAGTAAATTATTTAAATTACTATTACCCGTTTGTGTCATATAGTGGCCGTGGAAATTGATTTTTTTTCAAATTAAAATTTTTTTAATATAGGATCTTATAGAGGACTTTTCGAAGTACGTAATTAAACTTTTACTTTGAAAAAATCTTTTGATGTGAGTCACATCAAAATATTTTTTCAAAGTAAAAATCAAAAATAAAATACAAAAAGTAATTATTTAATTTATTAAACCATAATTAAATTGTTAAAAACATGCATACAAACACTTGATATTTATTAATAAAAAAAGGTAATAAAAAATAAAAAATTTATTACTTTTAGATATAGCTCCAAATCATTTCTCGAAGTCGAAGTTTTTCTAAATTTTTATTTGCAAGCATGATTGGATTTGGTATCTTTCGAAAAGTAGACGTAGTCATCTGTCTTTCCGGTTATCAAACTGTTTAAACATAATTATTAATTTTAAATATTATTAATTTTAAATATTATTGACCATGTCACGCAAATATTTGTCAGGAACTCAAAAGAGGAAATTAGCGAATGAAAGAGAGTCCGAGGCAGCTGCACAAAGAGGTTCTTTGCTGAAGTTTATACGTGTAGATTCTACACGTATAAACTTCACTGTTTACGTCTTCTTGTTCTACACTGTAGAACAAGAAGACGTAAACAGTGATGTGTTTGAAAACATGGACGTGGTTCAAGAAATACAGGAAAACAATATTGTCAATGTGAGCACAGAACAGTCAAGTGAAACAGATGCTGGATTAACAAATGCAGAGACAATAGTCACAACAGAGCAGCCTGTGCAGAATACCGTGGATACAGAAAGAAGTGAAATAACTTGGGATGTAGAAGACATTGGCAAATGGCCTCGGTTATTAAACAGCAAACTACGTGAACATTTCATTGAGAAAGAACCTGTAAGTAATGAAGGTCAAGGAATTGATTATCCGCGAGATATACAAGGTAGAAAATTCACAGAAAATAATTACTACAGAAAACTTAGTAACTGTGAACTTGTCCATAGACGCTGGCTTATATATTCAAAAAGTGCAGATGCTGTTTTTGTTTTGCATGCAAGGTTTTTGGTAGCATCAGCTTTAACATAGCCACAGTGGGTATAAATGACTGGAAAAATATTTCCAATGTATTACATCAGCACGAAAAATCACAATATCACCTTGAAAACATGCACAAATGGCTTGAGCTGGTAATGAGATTAAAGGTCAACAAAACTATTGATGCCGAGAATCAGAAATTGCTGCAAGCAGAAAAGCAACATTGGCGCAACGTACTTGAGCGGATAATATCAATCGTTGGATATCTATCAAAAAACAATCTTGCATTCTGGGGAAGTGTTGACAAGTTACACCAACCCAGAAATGGAAATTTTTTGAATTTAGTAGAATTAATTGGAAAATATGACACAGTGATGAATGAACATCTTAGAAGAATCAATGGAAATGAGGTACATGATCATTACCGAGGGCCAGGTATTCAAAATGAAATAATTACATTAATGGGTTGCAAAGTGACAGAAAAAATTATTTCATTGATATCCTTGGCAAAATATTTCTCTGTAATTTTGGACTGTACCCCTGACATAAGTCATCAGGAACAAATGTCATTAGTTCTAAGATATGTGGACATTAGTGATTCAGAACAGATAACCGTTAAAGAATCGTTTATCACATTTCTTAAAGTTGACGACACCACAGGTCGTGGACTTTTTCAAACTCTTTTGGATGAACTACAACGACTGGGATTATCCATAACTAACATTAGAGGACTAGGATATGATAATGGTGCTAACATGAGGGGGCGAATTTCTGGTGTCCAGGCAAGGTTACTGGGACAAAATCCTCGAGCTTTTTTTCTACCATGTGCATGCCATAGTCTCAATTTGGTTTTGTGCGACATGGCCAAATCTTCAGTAGATGCCATATCATTTTTCGGTTTATGTCAGCGAATTTACGTGCTGTTCTCTGCTTCCACTCAGCGATGGGAAATATTCAAGAGAAACGTGCATGGAAATACAGTTAAACCTTTATGTGAAACACGGTGGGAGAGCAGGGTAGAAAGTGTTCGAACATTGCGATATCAGTCTCTGGACATTTATGATGCGTTAGTAGAAGTGTATGAGGAAGCCAGAGTTCAAAAAGCAAAAAGTGAAGCCGAGTCATTGGCCAATGAAATCACTAGCTTCAAGTTTTTAACATCTGTTGTGATATGGTATGACATACTTGTTAAAATCGAAGGTGTAAGTAAAGTAATGCAGAGTACAACATTGCAATTGGATTCTCCATTAACTCTTTTCAACAATAGAAGAGCATTTTTGGTAAAGTATAGAGACACTGGATTTAAGGAAGCACAGGTTACTGCAAAAGAATTGACAGAAACATTGGGTGTTGAGCCAAAATGTTCTCATCCAAGCATAAAAAGAATATCGCGGAATAAACGTCAACATGATTATGAAGGAATCGATGATCCAATAGTATGTCCTGAAAAAAATTTCAGTTGGAATTTTTCAATGTTGTAATTGACAAAGCAATATTTGCTGTTGATGAAAGGTTCGTTAGCTTACAAGTTCACCAAGAACACTTTGGTTTTTTATATGACATGAAGAAATTAAATGAAATGACAAAAAATGAACTAATGGCAAAATGTACGAAACTGGAGAATGTACTATCACATAATGATAGTTCTGATTTAAATGGAATTGAACTATACGAAGAGTTGACTACATTGCCGTCAATATTGCCAAATGCAAAGTCTGTGTTGGACATTATGCAATTTATCCATAAAAACCAGCAAATGGATAGTTATCCAAATGTGTACATTGCTCTTCGAATTTTAATGACAATGCCTGTAACTGTAGCAACAGGAGAGAGGAGCTTCTCTAAGTTGAAATTAATTAAAAATTACCTCCGATCAACGATGAGTCAAGAACGTTTGACTGGACTTGCTATCCTATCGATTGAGCAAGGAATAGCCTCGTCATTGTCATATGACAGTATTATTACAGAATTTGCAAACATAAAAGCAAGAAAAATTAATTTTAATTGAAGTACTTTACTTAATCTGACAGTTTCTGACTTAAAGTAACTGGAAGTTTGGAACTCAACTATTTCTAAATTTTCATTTTGAATGAAACTAAGTTAACTAAGAATGAATATATGAATTTTTAATATTTCAAAAAGATGTAAAGTCCTTATTTATGAGTGTTAGGAATGGTCAGTTTTGCGTTTTCACATGCTTGAAAATAGTTGGCGGATGGGGCCTTATCCCTATAGTTTTAGGGCCCCATACAACAATTTTGCCTAGGGCCCCACAAATTCTAAGGACGGCCCTGGTGCCGCTCTACCTTAACAAAACTCATCGGTTAGCCCTTTCGGCACATGATTGATAAATATGTCCTTAACTGTTTAGGTTTTGGTCTAAATCTTAGAACTCAACTACCTTGGTCTTGTCTTGATCCTGAAGTTATAGATCCTGCACACAAGTCATATTCAGGACAGATGCTGACAGGACAAACGATAAAAGCAGCTCGCACGAACATATGGTGATCATTAAAAACAATTCTCATAAACGTATCGTCAGAAATTTAACAACTCCTTTTCGTTCAAGATCGACTCGGCGTTGGCTGTCTGAGGGTAGAGAAGGCAACATCGAAGATCATTCTTGAAATTATTCTTAAATTCCTTGGAGATGTGACATTTCTCCATTTCGTTGAATCCACATCTACTTATGTTAGCACGCAATCTAATAAATTAAGTATTAGATGTTTTAGGAATGAACTGGAAGACTTTGCTAGTCCTCCAGCGCTTTAACGGATTTGTCCTAATACCTGAGTGTTCGCTGTTGGCACTGTATGCGGTGACACCGAGATTTATTCGCTGTTTCTCGATTATAAATTGACAGAATGCATTTACAGCAGACTGAACATTATCTAAATAAAATTCTTAATCCGCACCCGTCAAACAGACCCTCACAGTGTTACCTACTCGACCTCCAGATAGCAAGTGCTGAATTCTGTAACTCTTCCTTTCTAACTTTTTCTTCACTTTGCTGCCGTCTATTCCTTCAAATGTCAATCCGTTTGCCGTCCGTTGAGCGCAACCGCAGTTCGATATATAGCCTTAATACTCCCCTCTGTCTGTAATGACTTTCCTTAAATCGCATCCTACATAGTTTAGCCTTGACTACCCTCTAGCCTCTTCTCTTTCCGGGCTCCTGTTACTTCTGCTGGGTATCTGTATCAAGATATTTCAGGCAGTGACTGAAGTTAAAGATATACAATTGGCTAAAATGAAGGGTAAAGCTAATGATGAAGATGGGGCGTCGACGAAAAAAGCGAAAAGTGATCTTTTACTGCGATTTAAATGTTGCCTGTATCAACGGTTGGATCATTCACAAATTCATTGCTTGCTACTTGCAGTTCCTTTAAAATATAGACTGGCTCGTCTTGGGTTTGCTTTTCAACTTTCCCAGTGTCTCATTGTAGCGAACTGGTCATCTGCTACTTTGGTTCGAAAACGAGGTCGTCCATCAAACACTCAAGAAATAGGTGACACTAGTACGAGAACCGAATGGCTCGTTACTGCAGAATGGTCAGCCTTTGTAGATATAAATGTCAGTGGTGTAGCCTTTGTAGCCATTTATAAGTATAGGTTCAATAAAAATAGCAATTGTTATGGTGGGTGGGCTAGATGAGTACCTCGTAGAGTGTCATCCGAAGATTGGGTGATAATGGTGGCTGTAAGTAGGAAGCTCGCATTAGAATTACAATATTCTTAGCTTTTTACAGGAAACAGTTTAATAGAACATTACCAAACATTTTTTTCACGGGATTCTTGTACGGTGCACAGCTCTGGCAACATTGGTCTGCGATGTTTGGCGTTTCGCAATCAGTCGATGCACGGACGTAGGTCGCACACCAGGGAACTTTATCTCCGTACTCGCAGCCTGATTAATAATTAATGAATAATTTAGTTTTTAATGCATTCTCTCAAAAAAAGTGTCATCATATTTATAGTTGTTTAGTCTGAGCGGTCCGAGTACTACCAGACTTCACTCACGAATTACGATATTCAACTACAGTTACTCCAAAATAACAGTTGCTATAATATGACATAAATAATTTTATATGATGTCACTTGATTAACGACATAGCCATGAATACATGATGTATTCGAAGTGGCGCAGAACATTTGCTTTGAAACCTGAATAGAATATAATTGGTCTTTTCTTAAGGCAATCGTAATGGTTATCTCTCACCTCCTAATGAGTCACTCGAAAGCCAAGCACGGGACACCAACTTATTCATGAGCTCTGCATCAAATCAGAGGTGTTGTCCAACTTATAGTCAGGGTTAGGAGGAGTTCAGTTTCCAGAGGGTCGGTCAGAGGAGTCAGATTAGCTGTGAAGGCGGGTGTCAATTTGGTGGAATATTGGAAGGAATTATTCAGAGAGCCTTGTAAGAGTTTTAAAAAAAGACTTTAGATTCGAATGGAAAGCGAGTGTGATGAATAGAGAAGGATGAGATTGATGATGGTGGGTGATAGCCAATGATAGTGGAGGAACCGAAAAAGTGAGTAATTCAGGAGGCAGGTCGTTCCAGAGACATGGTGCGGTGATGGCTACGGCTCGGTTGGAGAACTTGATATAAGTGGTGACCGAGGGTCGAGTAAGACTGAGACAGGAGGAAATGACCGTATAGAGCGGGTTGGCTGGATGGTAAAGAGTTCGCGAAGATATTTGGGCTGGATGTTCTGTATGGAGTTGCAGGTTAGCGATAGGACTTTGAAATGGATGCGCTCTGGTATTTGTAGTTAATAGAATGATTTGAGGATAGCGTGCTGTGATGATATATCTGGGTGTTGTTGTCAGTTTTGAAAAAGTTGAAGGCGCTTGAGTCGTGTTGCTTCAGGGTTTAGGAAAAGAGAATTACAGTAATCGAGCTTCGATTGGACATTGGAGGAAGCAATGGTGGGCGCAGTTTTGGATTCGAACATGGGCCGGGTGCCAGGTCACGAATGTTCATGAAGAGATGTTTTAGAAAGTCAGATGAGCATCAAAGGGAACGCCAATATTGCGTACAAAGGTGAAGGGAATGAATGAGGAGTAGGTGGATAGAGGTATTGGCGCCACGGATTTTCTTAAATATGGCCAGGAACTCTAAGATGATGAATTCTGTTTTCGAAGAGTTTAGGCAGAGGTGGTTAGACGACATCCAATGAGAGATTAGCTTGACCACATTGGGTTGCTGCGCGATGGAGGTGGAGATAGAGCTTGGGGAGAAGGATATGCAGAGGCGGTGGTCAACAGAGGATAATTTTATGAGATGACTTAATATTATGGTATAGAGGATGAAGAGGGGTGGACCCAGGACGTAGCCTTGAGAGACGCCGCATGTGAGTGGGAGGGTTGCGAACAGAGGTTGGTGGTCTTAACATAGAATGATCTGGAAGGCAAGTAGGATTGGAACCAAAGTAGAGCATTTCCTCAGACTACGAACCAGGCAGATATTTTATCTAGAAGAGGTTGTGATCAATAGTATCGAATGCGGCGGAGATGTCAAGGAGACAGAGTCAGAAGACTTGCTAACGGCTGATGGCGGTGACAAGCTTATTGGACAGAGAATCAAGTAAAGTTTACATGTATGTGAAGTGGTGTTACTGAAGTCAGATTGGTGTGTGAATGAAGAGTGAGTCGGAAGAGAAGTAGTCGTCAAGTCGGGTTGGCACGATTTCTTTCAGTTAACTTGTACAGAAAGGAAACGTTGGAGATGGGACGGTATTCAGGTAGGTGTGTCTTGTTAAGATTTACTTTTTGAGAAGGAGAGAGACGAAGATTGTTTAAGAGCCTTGAAAGTTATATAACATGTTTAAGGTAAGGTTCTACCTGGATATCTCCCGTCGTAGGAGCGATAACAACTATCACAACAGTAGCTTTCAAACTCAGCATCATAACAGTCGGATCTGTTATAGTACTTCTTGCAATAATCAATATCTTTATCGCCATATTCACATCCTATCAAGTAACAAAAGAAAATATATACTTCCTTATCTTGACCAATTTGTGTTATCGTTTCTCAATTGGGTTCAACTTACATTTTTAAGAAACATTAAAATGATAGGTGTATATAGTGTCATTTTTAGGCTTCATAAAATTCTATTGTGGCACTATCAATTGAACAACATGCCGACGATTCCTCATTTGCACGTGTCAGAGAGGACAAAATGTGAAACATGAATGACGTTCTGAAATTGGAGCAGTTAACGCTGCGGTCAACGAACGCTTTGATGCCTCAAATTTCTTAAAATCGGTGCTTTTTTGGCGGAACCCGCCGGGACGGCGTTCCAGCACCACTTTTTCAATCAACAAAAAATAAAAATGGTAGTTATGCTGAACAATTTGTAGTGAATGTAGCCTTAAAATAATTTTAAACTGTAGGTTCTGTTTTTGGCTAATTATTTATTGCCGTCTGGACTGTTATGTTCAAAGCATTCTAACTTCTAAGGCAGTGAAGAAACGACCTACTTACAGGCCTAGGTATGTACTTCCTCTGTAGTATTATGTAAAACGCGCCACGGTAAATATTACGCCATTAAAATAAATACGCTAATTAAAAAATTAACACAAATTTGAAAAAAAGCATCACCAGCTGCTTTTCATATGGCTTTCCGGTTCAGAAAAAATTAAGTCCAAGTACAGTAGAAACGGAAGAAATCGAAATTACGGCATCAAATTTATCTCATGCAGCCGAACACATAATGATGACTGACTCAGGTTCTGCAAATTTTAGCAAAAAACTGAGTTATGTTCAAAAAATTAGTGGCTCTGTGTTCGAGAAAAGAAGCTTGGTCGCACAACCTGCCGAAAAGTGGGAACACTTGGAGTAACAGCCAAGACGGGAATGAAAATAGGGCCTATCTATTGAATGGGTGAATAATATAAGAAGATGTCGTAGCCTATTATGGCGAAGATAGAAAGTAACTGCTAAAGTCGCTGGGGAAAAATTTTTTGACAATAATTAATCTGATGAACATCAAGCTACATTAAAGATGGTTGCAGAAGCTAACAAGTGAAAGTAAAAACATCAATTTTCGGGATTCTCTTTTATCTGTTAGATACCCGAAACCCGGATGTCGATCGTCGACGGGAACATACCTAAAAAAGATTTGTCTGATGGTCCGGTCCGACCGACCGTCACAAATTTTACGCAAGCCAAGTTAAGTCAAAGATGGTAACAATTTTTGTATGTTTTTGTCAGTTTTCAGTGATATTTGAATTAATTTTTCAGTTATGTCAGTGAAAATTTGATACATTGTATTGTCATGCAAGAGTGAAATGTGTGCAAAATTTCAGCTCTCTAGGTCGACGGGAACATTGCGTACCTGAAAAGAGATGACAGATGCCCATCGGAGGTCCGGTTAAACCATGACAAGCATTACGCGAGTAAGTTAGAGAAAAGAGGGTAAAAAGGAGCACATTAATTATTCTAATGTCCATGACGAGTGAGTAAACTATGACAGGATACAATTGTATGAAATTGGCATAAACTCTGAGATTTGATACATAGCCTTGCTATCTCAATTATTTATATTCTAAAATTTGCAAGTGTAGGTTTATAGATTGTGATCAATGTGTTCTATAAAATTTATTGTATTCGGTAGCCAATTTTGGCGTCATTTCATTCGACAAGTCAGATGCGTTCTGACTCCTTTTTTCTAGAAAAAGGCACTGCCTAAAATATTCAGAAACTCGGTTTAAAATGTCCACGCTGGATTAATATAGGCATTGAACTAGACGCCATGAATCAACAAAAACCGGATTGACTAGCAATACAGATCTGCTACTTCTGACCTCAGACATTTTGTCGGTCCTTCGACGTTGCTATGGGAGCCTTGAAAGTTATATAACATGTTAAGATTAGGCTCTACATGTACCTGGAAAACTCTCGTCGTAGAAGCGATAACAACTATCACAACAGTAGCTTTCAAACTCAGCATCATAACAGACCGATCTGTTATAGTACTTCTTGCAATAATCAATATCTTTATCGCCATATTCACATCCTATAAAGTAACAACAGAAAATATATACTTCCTTATCTCGACCAATTTGTGTTATCGATTCTCAATTGGGTTCAACTTACTTTCTTAAGAAACATTAAAATGATAGGCGTATATAGTGTCATTTTTAGGCTTCGTAAAATTCTATTGTGGCACTATCAATTGAACAACATGCCGACGATTCCTCATTTACACGTGTCCGAGAGGACAAAATGTGAAACATGAATGACGTTCTGAAATTGGAGCAATCAACGCTGCGGTCAACGAACGCTTTGATGCCTCAAATTTCTAAAAATAATCAGATACTCAGTTAAACTCGATGCCATAAATCAACAAACATCGAATGATTAAAACTCATGATGGCCTCACACCTCGACGTTACAAAAGGTATTATCGATTTCATTGCATAGCATAATTGTAATGCATCGTGTTTAGCGTAAGGTATTATGCAGACCGGCCGTTTTGCTGTTGTTGCGAATATTGGCACACGACTGACAGCAAGCATCGGCTGTTCGATTCAAGTCGCAACTGTCTGGCTCCAGTATTGCCATTTCGTGACAATACATTTGGAATCCAGAATTCACGTCGACGTCACCTTTGTAATCTCCGTAAACGCAAGTATCTGCAAGTGGAAACTGTTATCTTGGGTTCATAGTCGTTAATTGAAGAAGATAATGTGTAATAAAGTTAAGTTTGTTGGAAATAAAGACCAGGCTTATATAGGACCAAGGTCATCGAGGCAGGAACCACAATTCTCATGGTGCATCTCAATTTTGAAAACCACTTTCCATCGAATTGGAATTTGGAAAGCTACAATCTATTGACGTTTATAATTATCTAAGTCGTTGAGATGCCTTATAAAGCGCTATATGAATGTCGGACTACCCTTTGGATAACGCGCTTGGCACTGAGGCCTCCGTCTTACGGCATCGCAAAAACCAGCACGCGTTTTGAGATTTCATAATCTGTCCAAGCAATAACATAATGATTGTAATTGTAGTTATTGCGACACTTCCAAAGCTAACTCAAAGTAGGCGTTCATAGTATGTTGTCAGGTGTTGCTAGTTGTCAATAGGAACTGGAATTTAATCAGACAACAAAACAAATGCACAGAAGACATTAGATCTGGAGTCGCCACTGACGGGTCCGCGCTCACAGATGATTAACGAATAATTACCCCCTCCGTAATTGACATGTATTATCATTTCATTTTATATACGACATGTAGCGTATTGTCAATGTTATTATATTTAACCATGAAGGAATTTGTGCTATGCAATCGTTCATAATTACAATAGGTCTCTTACCGATGGACACCTCCCTGCGTCTCAAAATCGGGCACTTGTCTTTCCTTCCCTTAAGAAACCCAACCTTGATGCTAATCTCTGCCAAAACTCTCGACCTATCTCCAACCTTTCCTTTCTCTCTAAAACTCTTGAAAGACTTGTCTCTATTCAGCTCCTATCTTATCTTGAACAGTCTGGGCTCCTGCCTCCCAGCCAATCTGGATTCAGAGGTCACCATTCTACCCTCCTGTCTCTCCTCTCTGACATCTACTCGGCCATCGATAAGTCGCACCTATCACTGCTGGCACTTTTCGATGTTTCTTCAGCCTTCGATATGGTTGATCACGCAATCTTGCTGCAGCGTCTTGAACTATCTTGTGGCCTTTGTGGACCACCTCTTGCCTGGTTCAAATCTTATCTCTCAGATCGTTCGCAGATGGTTGTCCTTGGTGATTCCAGAATGACCTGGACTGGAGTCGAGTTCGGCGTCCCACAGAACTCAGTCTTCGGCTCCATCCTGTACCTACTCTATATAGCTGACATTCCTTCCTTATTCACAAAGCACCTAGCCACTGGCCACCTCTATGCTGACGACGTCCAAACCTTTGTACATGGTCCTCCTGCTGCACAGATCTCTCTCTCTCTCTCTCTCTCTCTCTCTCTCTCTCTCTCTCTCTCTCTCTCTCTCTCTCTCTCTCTCTCTCTCTCTCTCTCTCTCTCTCTCTCTCTCTCTCTCTCTCTCTCTCTCTCTCTCTCTCTCTCTCTCTCTCTCTCTCTCTCTCTCTCTCTCTCTCTCTCTCTCTCTCTCTCTCTCTCTCTCTCTCTCTCTCTCTCTCTCTCTCTCTCTCTCTCTCTCTCTCTCTCTCTCTCTCTCTCTCTCTCTCTCTCTCTGGTTGGATCAATCTACTCACTGTGACATGATCTCCACTCATGGATGTCGGCCAACCGACTTAACCTAAACTCCTCTAAAACCCAACTGATCTGGTTTGGAACAAAACAGGAGCTCCTTAAGTTCGATCTCCCATTTTTCACGTCAATATATCCAGATGTCACATTTGCAACTAGTGTCCGTGACTTAGGTGTCACCCTTGATAGCACCCTGTCTTTCTCAGAGCACCTCTTGCGTTTGACACGCTCATGTTACTACCACCTGAGGCGTCTGAGAGTCATCAGAGGATCTGTATGCTCTCCTGTATTCACAACACAAGTCCATGCCTTCATCTGCTGCCGCATTGACTACTGCAATTCACTATTTGCTGGGCTCCCCAAGGCACGCTTATCCTCCCTGCAGTCTGTTGTGAACTCGGCAGCCAGGCTCATTGCTCGTCTCCCTCGCTACTCCCACATTTCTACCTACATGACCGACGTCCTACACTGGCTCCAATTCCCTCTCGCATCCAATACAAGGTACTCCTCTTTGTCCTTAAAACTCAACAGGGTAAAGCTCCTCAATATCTCTGCGACTTAATGCGAAAACCTCTGTCTGCTGTCTCCACCCGCCCTCTCCGGTCTGCGGATCGACTTGATCTTCTTGTTCCACGGGCAAGGACTGCTATGACTCAACATCGTGCCTTTGCCATTGTGGGCCCTTATATGTGGAATGACCTGCCCCCCATTATCCGTAGCAAGCTTTTAATCAGGCTCCCACCCTCATCCCATCGTTGCCTGAAGACTTTATTATTTCCTCGGGGCTGTCACGCTGAGAGCGCTTCTGAATAGCTAGCACTGTAAGAAGTGCTATATAAATAACCAGATGCGATACGATACGATAATTTGGACATCTAATTAAACTCCCGCTTTGTCTACTTCTTTTCCTTCTATATCTTCGTCTTCTTCTAGTTTTTACAGTAGTTTAATTCCGAGTAGTGCAGCGGCATAGATCAGAAATATCCAGTGATTGTGCACTTTGTGATACAAGCATGAAATTTTGCACAGACATTATGCATTGTATTGTTATGAGATTAGGATGTTGGGCCACGCGAAAAATTATTTATTTTAAAATTTTTGAAAATAAAAAAATATTAAAAAAAATTTTTATTAAACTGAAATTTTTTTATATAAAAAGCCAAGTTACACCCGTTAAACACGTAGATGTTAATCATTCAAACCAAGAATCAATAACAATACAACGTACTACGTCTGTGCAAATTGTCATGCTTATACCACAAAGTGCACAATTATTTTTCTATGCCGCTCTATTACAGCTTTAACTGGCACCGCACTTATATCTTCACGTTGCCACGTCATCCCATGCAAGACCGCTATTGCCAATGCTCAAGTCCTTTCTCTTTGGCCGCAGCTTGCTTGTGAACACCCTGAGCAATTTTGGATAACGTTGCGGAATGAATGTTGGAATATGTACCTGATGTAGGTGGTGATCTACTGTCATAAACACATTGGCCGTTCATGCACCATTTACGGTTGCCACATTTTGTGCCGTCATAGGCCCGTTGTTCGTCTTTGGTTAAGCAAACTCCTGCGTTTCCTATCGGTAACCAACATTCCATCGACTGACAGATCGTCTGGTCACGGGATCCTCCGCCTTGAAACACGACACGCAGTAGGAAACACTTTCAGCCAAGTTTTGAAGATGAGTAATAGGAGTAAGCCCTATGTAAATACTCAGAATGATTGAATAATGAATTAAGTACTGACGGTTAAGTGCTATCTACCTGGTCTAAGAGCCTATGTTGCAATTTTGCGTCGAGCTGTGATTAGTCCAACAGTGGAAATTGAGCATCATAGCACACCGGGGGTCATTGCTTAATCACACCTTGCCATTATGATAATATCATACAGTATTATTAAGACTATTGTGGCAAATGAAAGCGCGAACATCAGCACTGAGGGTTTCAATCAATCCATTTTCGTTTATTCAGTTAATTATCATGCTAACAAAAATGCAGCTTGTTACAGTAGTGTTACTAAGTAGCCTACGGATTTAAATTTAGCCGGTTTGAATTTGAGGGTGACATACAAACTTGAGCAATTATACTTGCAGCGCAATAGTAAGATGAAGGACCATTTATAATCTGGCACTGCCGATCAACGGAATACTGAATGCCTGGATAGAGGGGAAAGTTCGGAGGTGCCACATGCGTTGGTGTATCAGATTCAACCAGCAGGCAGTTTTCTTTACCTGGCCTGTGAAGATAGCATCAATAGATATTGGTTCTAGATGTTTCTATGAAAGCTCTTCTGCAACCGGCCTTTTCATTTACATAGCCTAATTTGTGTCTAACACAAAGGCAACCAGCGGTACACGACGCATTTATAACGTTTATAGCCCTTTGGTATATGTGCATTGTTAGACGCAACATTGGGGCTAACAGCGCACATGTATTCGAATTAATTATAGCAACAGAAGCCTTAAACAGAAAAGCTGAAATACATTGTAGTTTCTTACCTAGTCTGAGAAACATCTAGGCCTACGGGTATGAACTATGCAGTGCTTGCGATTTCGTTTATCCTAGCAGCTGCATATTTATAAGGGCGTGAGGCACTCCTCTCTCTCTCTCTCTCTCTCTCTGTCCCTCGCTCTGTCTCTCTCTCTGTCTCTCTCCCTGTCTGTCTCTCTCTCTCTCTCTCTCGGCCTAACTTATTATTTTATGTAATTTCATAATAATATCTAGGTTCAATCTTCAAAGTAATGTTGCAATTGAATTCAATTAAATATTTTTTTGTTTGCAATTTGTGGCAATCGCTATACTTTTTTGACAAAATCTGTAAATTTTTTTGATTGGTGAAGGCCTATGTATTGAATTCAATCAATTATCGTGATCAATCAAATCAAAATCAAAAGAAATGTATTTGGCTAATCAGCAATAAGCAACAATTTACAACTGAGCCACAACAAAATAGTAATAAGTCTAATTCTAGTTGTGAAAAGATAGAAGTAGTTATGGGAGTAAGTAAGGAGCTGAGATAAGCCCAGGAGACCCAATTAGGGACCAACGGTTCTGCAAGTCAGGGCCACCTAGTAGGATTAGTGATATAAAAATGTGATAGTCAGTAAAAGAAGATAAAAGAGAAAAGAGAAAAATATATTAGATTCTACGGTGTACAAATATAAACTTAACTAGTCTTAACAAAATAATGTTGTAGTAGGTGAAGAGGTAAGACAATGAATGCAAAAAATTTGATTATAACTTGAGACAATTACAATTACATTTATGTAGCTATGTATAAAACAATCTTCAAGAGCGCCAGGGTAGGTTCTGTACATGAGCCAAGATTAAACCAGTACATTAATTTGTTATTTTATCACTAGATTGGTCCATAGATTAATTGGTCGATTCATTAGACCCACACCCCATTCCCCTAGTCCCTCTGAGTTAGGATCTCAACCTTTCAATTGTTCCTACTGTGGTCGATAATGTGAGAAATCATTTTGTTCTAAGGAGGGAATGCTGCATGACAAGACTAGTAGTTGCTGAATGGAATAGTCAGCATCTACTTGTCTACTGGTGATTTCATATCCGAGATTCTTTTACATACATGGCGATTTGTGCCAGAGTGTCCCTGAAGTACGCCAGAGAACAGTTCGAGAATTTAAAAGCGTTGTTGAAATTGACCGCATTGAATGCCTGTGCAGTAGTAGCCATGATGTACTGATCGTCACCAGCGCAGTTATTGTCGAATCCGTCATGATTGGCACCAAGACTAAAAATCAGCACCGATTACATTCTATATAAATATCACTAGAATGGAATTGCAATCTAACTTTCTTCGGTGGTGAATGCGGACGTTTTCGACCGATAGCCGATAGAAAAACTCGTCATCCAATCTGTATTAAGCTTTGTTTAAAGTTTTATCTGTTAGGTAGAAGAAAGCGTGTTGAAGTCGAAAAATCTTATTAATACAAATGTCAGTAATTAAAATGCAGCTGAAACGTTGATGGGAATAGGAAAGAAATGAGGGTTAGGAAACCAAAAGCATGAATGCCTCATCTCAAGACTGTCTTAGGAAAGCTAAGGGAACTGCTTTTCTACTTCATCGTCTTCTTTTTCTTTTACTTTTTCTCCTTCTCCTTCTCCTTCTTCTTCTTCTTCTTCTTCTTCTTCTTCTTCTTCTTCTTCTTCTTCTTCTTCTTCTTCTTCTTCTTCTTCTTCCTCTTCTTCTTCACCAGCAAACCTATTCCGAATTGATGCAAGTTTATTCGTGTTAATATTCATTTTTGTTCATTTTATTTGCCGAACGTGGTTAATAAATAGCTGGCCTGCGAGCTGTCGTTATTTTTCATGAAAATCGCTTGTATTCCAAACGTTTTCTAGACACCTTGTCTCAGTGAAACTACTTAAGAGGCGGACTTTCTACTGAAAGGTCTTATCAATGATGATTTAATTTTTGTCACGGTTGAGAAAACATGTACATGTACATCAGGCATTATAAATAGTACGCTAACTTGTGTCCTAATTCATGAGCCGCTGTTTGAATACTGGAGTGCATCCCGAAGTCCATGACGATTGACATGGACCTGACGCGAGTTGAGTTCAGCTGACAAATGCCTCTGAAAATAGCTTTTCCTGGGACACAATCAAAGATAAAGGCTGTGATCAGATGGCCATTCTCATTATGAAAAACTGGCGCTGTGTTGTGAGTAATTATTCTCAGTAAATTGCATTTTCATTTAACTATTGTGTAAAACGACGGCATTGCCTCGTCTGTCGTATCAGTAGCCTATCTGTGACTTTAAAATGTCTTTATTTATTGTAAACATTTCTATAACGCCCCTTCAAGAATTCTGATCAGACTTGCTTCCTGCGCTAATCTACATAATGTTAGAGCCAATGTGATCAAACAGTCAGGCAAACACAAATATAGCTCGAATAAAAGATACCAAGAAGAGTTACTACTGGCAAGGTCTTGCAAACGCGAAGTACCCAGTCAACAGATTCTCATCCAGAATTGATGGTTGGTACGTTGTTTGAAGTTCAAAGTTTCTGATCCTCTCAGCGTTCAAGTAGAGAAGCGACGACAGACGACGAGGATAGAAATACACGCGTCTCGACACCGTCCCAGTCTCTCACCGATTGCAGTCCAGGTGTCCCTCTGGTACTGGACCTGGAGAGGACGATATTCTTAGCATCCGGTACAGGATGGTCGAATAGTTACACAGACGTAGAACGGTTGGTACCATAACGTCCATCAGCGAAGACTTTTAGGCTTTTGTTCAGACAACCTGAGACCCCTTCAGCGGGCGAAACCATTCTTTTATTCAGTTACGAACTCACGATCACGACTTCGTCCAAAAATCGTCAAAAATCTTCAAAAGCCAGAGACGGCGATCTCGCTTGACAGGTGGGGTGGGAGACACCCAATGATCGCGTGTCATTTGTTTATTCTGAAATTTGATATCGCCTTTCTTCCAACATCTTTTGCTCAGAAGTGCACACGCCTCAACGGCGCAACTGCAGTTGTACTGCAAAGCAATTGTGAGCGAAGGACTTGCTCAAGGTCCCCACACAGTGACTGACGCCTCGGACGAGAGTACAAACCGCTCCCTCAGCACACACTGAGTGTTACGGCTGACCGCTCTAACCGATCAGCCACCGTTAAACACTAATTGTAATGTAATGTAGGCCTAATGTTTTTTTGACTCACATACATATTAATTTTATTTCCATAATTATGTTTCTGTATAATACACGGTCTATCAAAGAATTGATATATCACACTGTTATTATTAGACGAATTATAAAAATCCTCCATTATTATAAGTTAGATTATTTGTATTAATTATTAAATGTTGTAAGCGATTCAATTAAAAGAAGGGCTTCTTACTTACCAAGCAGTACTCTGCAAGGGGTTCCATTACACATTGTCCCATTGTAGAGGTTGTTTCTAAAATAAAGTTACCACAACAAAATCAAAGTTTTCCAGAATATTGGAAGACAGTAGGCCTATATCGCGAAAGAGGTAGCTTATGATTAAAAAAATAATAATTTGAAATAAATTTATGGCTATTTTGAAGACGTTTCTAAATTATTCTGATTGAGGTAGCCTTTAAACAAAATTTATTGCTCATGCAGTCTGATAAATGGTTTTCCAGTTGCTCAACAATAAAGTGACAAATTCCAAAACCGTTAGACTGCCATTTTAAAATTAGGTCTTTGTGACATGAGAGATTTAGCATATGGAAACATATATATTGCACACATTTTTTAACAGCACGATAAGATATTTGTAAGAAATAATAATGTGACTGTCATGCCGCCCCTTAATTATATTTTAGTCATTTCCTTTAGTATCTCGAGTTCAGATGTGGCTCTAGGGTTTCCCATCAGAGGGATAAGGGGGGCTGAGGTCCTGGGAAGGGGCAATTGGATACCCGAATTTTTCGAACTGAGAATGCTAGGTAGCCAGCCTATAGCTCCACATTGAGTGATATCGACCAGATACATGTATGTGCATTTTGGTGCAAAACATGAATTCTTCACAAAAACAAACTAGATATTTGGAAATAGAATGACTTTATTTTAAAGCGAGGCATTAACTATGCACATTAGTGACATTACATATAGGGCCCACCCTTAATGAAAAGCAAGTTTACGATTGTCATGTCAAGAGCAGAGCTGCATGGTCTCGAAACAGTGTATCACATATTTAGAGACTGTCTTGAAGTGAAAGTCTTGTTCTGTCTCGAACAAGTGGTCTCGATAAGTTTCGCGTTAACTGTCTTAAAATTTTGCGCTAGAAACTGAAACCGGAATTTACGATAAACGGTAATTCTGGTTAACGCGCGAATCACATGATACTGAAATCAATTCAATTATCTTAAAGTGGAAAAATGTTTGAGAGAGAATCTGAAATTGTGAAGTTTGCGTTTACGCAATATGAAGTTAGGCCTATTTACAAGCAATAGCTATTTGCTAATAGTTAGTCATTGATGTAAAACCACCATAACCGAAACAACCGGAATATTGTTGCGAAGTTGGCTGGTAGCACGCACGCACTGGTGGGCAAGGATAGCAATCACTCCAAGCCATACACAGCATGGGACAGAGCTGCGGGCGTCAGTCGAACGCGAGCAGACAGGTCATAAAGCATGGCTGCAGATAAGGCAGTTGGAGCGTTCTATGCTTGTAACGTCAGTTAACGCATGCGTGTCGGGACCCATGTAAAGGGCTGCCGCTAACGAGTAGTTTTGGAGCGAGTCGAGTACTCGTTAAGCTACTGGATCGAGTGATCGAGTAGCTTAGTGAGTACTCGAGTACTCGTTAATACCGGAAGTGCTTAATACAGGCTGCATGGCTTCTGCTATACACCATGCTACAGACTATAGATAGATTAAGTAGACTATAGCATAGGTTCTAACTACAGCTCTGGTGCACCAATAAAGCTAAAGCTCCAATGCAACAACTAAACAGCTACTAAACAGCCAAAGAAACACAAAAATTTTCGTTTTTTTTACACTAAAAATATAGTACAGGCTTCAGAAGGCCCTTTGGAGCCGGAAATTGCAATTTTCAGACCGGAAGTGGAAGCAAGCGACTATTCGTCTACACACAAAAATTACTCGAGTAATTTTTGGAATCGAGCAATCGCGAGTACTCGGGTACTTGCGGCAGCCCTGCCAATGTGTGGATGGAACTGGGCGGTCGCCATTTTAAAGAAAATAGTTTTCAAAGGATTCATCGCGGAGAAGAATCGAGATTGATACACTATCCGAGCGGTTACACCTTTCACTGTTCCTTATCGTGCATGTAAGAAGCAGTGGACAGTGATGTAATACTGGTGTATTGTAATTTATAGTAGGTTAAACCATAAGGTAAATGGAATCATTATAAAGTGTGCAACTAGAGATTGCAATTCCAGAATATCCGATGTCCAGAATTCCGGAAATTCCGGTATTTTATAAATTCCAAATTTCCGGAATTTTTCTAACATGAATTCCGGAATTGAATTTATTGGTCTGGATGGCAGTTATTAGGCTATCGTTATTATTATCATTATTTATTGAGCACACGATGCAGAACTTTAGTTTATTTACATAGGCCCCATGAATATGACCTAGTAGGCCTACATTTCATGAGTGATATAATATTATGACCGAATATGCCAAGTGTGCTGTAACATTTCTGAACTGTGCGCAATAAGATTCTCGTATTTTTCTGTATTTCTATTGATGATACATCTGTTGGCATTATTTTTTTTATTGAACACTTGCAAGCAGACTGTGTTGAAGCTGGACGAGCGTTTTCTGCCGTCAGTGTTATCGCCTCTAGGTTGCAAACCCGTCTCGGCGAAAAAACCCTGGACTTAGTGGCGGCGCTGGTCTTGAAAATTTGGTACGTAATAGCGGCAATACGCATATTCCGTACATGCTGCTCGTTTAAAACATTTTGAAAGATGTACCATAAAATCGTTAAAACTTTATCTTTTATCTTTCTTTTGGTGCACAATTGCGTATTTTGCATCCATGCCGCCGCACCACTACTTTGACTCGTTGCGTTTATTCCATTCATGTTTTCAGAAGCATGCCTGATGCATTATAGATTTATTAACACTGTGAACTGTGGTCTCTGTTCTTAAGTTTGTGGTTCTAACTTTTTCTTCGATCATTTATTGTCACTGAATATTGACTTTGTGATAGGCCTACCTTCGATGCTCTACATTCATGGGTAGTTTGTAGGTCTATAAACTAGTTAAGGAGACATGAAAATTGTATTTGAATTTCTTCTGTTAGTTTGGGAATCGACAGCAATGAGTCGGTCAATACGTTGACAATGGCAATCCGGAATTTACCTGAAAAATCCCGAAATTTCGGAAAAAAGGTAATGGTCCGGAATTGCAATCTCTATGTACAATACGTACACAGGTCGCCTATTGTACCGTAATTTCTAGTTATACAAGGTGTTTTCTTTCTAATAATGATCGCAAGATGATGCTGAAGATTTATTCCAAGAAATCTGCTCATGCTATGAGCTTTTAGCAGCGCCTGCTGGTCACGCTACACCAATGATAGACAATGGTTACAGCAGAAGAAAATATGCCGCTTCGGCCGTAGGGACTCGAGTTCGATCCCAGGAAGTGTGTGTCACAGTGGCTGATCGGTTAGAGCGGTCGGCCCGCAACACTCAGTGTGCGCTGAGTGAGAGGGTTCGACCCTCGTCCGAGGCGTCAGTCACTGTGTAAAGACTTTTGCAATTCCGCCGTCAAGACGTGTGCACTTTTGAGAAAACAATGTTGGAAGAAAAGCGATATAAAATTTCAGAAGAAATAAAGTTGCTTCACCAGCAATTCGCTCAATAATTGTGACTTGCGACCACAACTCATTGTCAACACTTACGTCTGTTGGAGGATGCTCTTGAACTCAGACGCGTTGAATGTTGTAACAGTCACTTCCTGCTCTGAGCCAACGGACGTCCATGGAGGCCTCCTGGTGAGAATATAGGTCAGGAGAGGTAGGAACTAGGCCCTGTTATTTTGTGAAAGTGGAAAGGACGAAGATGAGGAATTGCAGATCCCAGTAAAGATAGGGTGAAGTTAAAGACTAAGAAATAAGATTGCTGCTTACTCGGGACTTACTCTCCCTTGCTTCTCTGGTACCGACTCCCTTACCTGCTCAACTGACCCCTTACATCAGCTCGCACAGGTCCTAGACCTGTTCGCGACAATATCGTACATTTGAAATACCGTATCAATCGTTGGGTCACGTGGCGACCACATGAATATGCATCGCTGAAGTGGTCCAGGGTAGGAAATTCTCAGTTCGTTACTAACAAGGAATTATTGCATTTGAACATGTTCTCAACTCAAGGAAATTTGCGGGGAGGTGCGATTCTGGTGAGTTTCTGGTGAGTTTCATCGCTTTGTGTGGGTGTGAATCTGCTTTGCTTCCACACGAACATTTACTCAGTTAGATTAGTAATTCTTTCATACATGTAACTTACCCAGTAAATACGGTTGCCTGGTCGAAGCTGAAGCCCAATGTCGACATTTTTCTTGGAAGCCATAGCTGAAATAACTTCTGTACCTTGTTAACGTCAACATAGGTTGCAGATTTGTAGACGATTCTCTTCCGAGTCCATTTAAATTCACTCACAGTCTGGTTTTAAAATATAGTTAAGATACAGTTACGGACAAGACAATGCAGCCACTACAGGAATAAATATGGATTAGAAACCATTAAAGGTTGATCTGTTTGATCTTATCGTAGCATACACAGCATGCGATGTTAATTACTAAGGATGATAAAAGAGTATTCAGCCAATTAATTTTGATCAATTGTTGTCATGCCTTTGCCTGTGTGTGAGACTTTTATTGGAACACACAAACATCGATTTCTGTAATTGATATGGCATACCGTTGTCGTGCCTGACTGCTGTCTTTAATTAAGGTATGATTGTTTTAGTGTTAATTGAATTCGTACTGTAGCGATATAAATTCCAACCAGGCGAACGTTAATTGAGTATTCGGGATCCTCCACATTAGAATATCGCATGTCAACCTACAACAGAATAATGTTGAAAATTAGGTAGGCCTATATCAAGCAATACACTAAAAAGTACGAGGCCCAGCATGATGGAATCTTGAATTTAATCACAATTGTCACTTGAAACTTATAGTAATGCACTTCCCAGACTCATCAATGTCTTTTCTATTACTGATAATTTTAACTGGAATCATAAAACACTGGTAGCAGAAAGTAGGACACTGCTAGAATGATGAATATAATCTCTAGACTCTTTTTATTAGAATGCAATCAACTGTAGCAAAGTCAGTTTGCACCATGCAGCACACCTTTTCCTGTGACATGCAATTTAATTGGAAAATGCACAGACACTATGTCATGACAACTATATATTTCTGCATTCTGAGTGAATGGTTAGAAGCGAATATGACTACTCTAATTTCTTGTCCATTTGTCAGGTTTCAGACTTAAACAAGCCTGCCCTTCTCTGTTCTGTACTTGACCCATTTGGTTTGGTTAGGGTTACCGCGAGTAAATCTGTAACCCTTTTGCATTTTGATATGAGTTAGCCCACGTAGCCTACGCATTGGATTGGTGCAATATCGGCTGAAATATCGGCTGAAATATCGGCTGAAATATCGGCTGAAATATCGGCTGAAATATCGGCTGAAATATCGGCTGAAATATCGGCTGAAATATCGGCTGAAATATCGGCTGAAATATCGGCTGAAATATCGGCTGAAATATCGGCTGAAATAGTTGATGGCTGTTCAAGAGATAATTCTACAGAGGAAAACTAGGGTGTATGTTTCTAATTGATTGGGAACGAAAGTAGAACGCTTGAACAATGAAAAGAGTTGATATTTGTAACTGATTGGGAACGAATCTATATCGCTTCCAGCAGTTAAAACGGTTGATGTTCAAACTGGCTTGGTAGACACCTAGAACGCGTTAAGATATAAAAAGGTTAATATTTTTAACTGACTGGGTACACATCTGGAAAGGTAAAACAAAATTTGAGAGGTTGATATTTCTAACTGAAGTGTACACAGCCTGGAACGCTTTGGGTAAAAATGGGTTGAAATTTATAAGCGAGTGGATATATAACACTATAGACCTATAGTGTTAAAGTCAAAACAACAAGAACCACAATTCTCAAGCCGCGTCTTAACTTACCAAACCACTTTTCAGGGAATTGTGACGCTATAAATAATTTAAAAAGTTAATATTTCGAATTAACGTGGTACAAACCAGGAGCGTTTAAACAATAGAAAACTCTCTAAATGCGTTGGAGAAAAATGTAGCCAAAAAAGTGAAACTGATAAGATTAATTTATTGACTTTTTCAGAAGAATTGTATATTAATGAAAATGGCTATGCATGCAGTTAAGAGATATTACAAGCGATCTCACCCCGTTAGCGACTTGCACAAAGTAGTATTTAATGTTTTTCACAGCATCGGATTTTCTTCCCTCGTGATCTTTAGCTTGACTCCGGTAGTACCATCTACAAGTTCCAATGCATTGTTTGATGTAATCTAATCAAAGAATTATTATGGAATCTAATAGTATGACTACGCAAACGCTATAAGGCAACGGACAGGATATTCGGCTGAATAGTTGCAAATAGGCGCCATATGTCATGAAGCCTTCTCTTTATAAGCTGGCGACAATTCTAGGACATTGTCAATCAGTCTGTAGTTACGAAACCAAGATGGTTGTCCGAGTGAAGGTTTTGGAGATATGTGGGATTTATAGTCACTTGGTTCATCTGATCCGTTTAGCGTTGTAAGCCGATGCGTCGCCATTATAGGAGATGATGAGAAGTGAATATGGAATTCTTTGTGGAAGTCTGTGAAGAAAACAAAAGTAAGGGGAATAATTACTCTGTTTATTACCATGCCAGTAGGGTCCTTATTTGAGAAATCAATTCCTTATAGACAAGCGCCATTGTTCGAGTGCTTGAACTGTGGTATTCTGTTTCTATTGTTATTGCTATAATTCTTCTTCTTCTTCTTCTTCTTCTTCTTATTATTATTATTATTATTATTATTATTATTATTATTATTATTATTATTATTATTATTATTATGTCTAATGTTGCTGCTAGGTGACTATCTTTTCTAAGCTGTGCCTAACAATATTGTTGTTTTTAACTGTTAGATAAGTTCTTTTAGATCAATTGTAGCTGCTTAATACACAAACATATTTCTCAATTCCGTGTTTGTCATTAAAATGTCGGACGTAGAAGATTTAGGGATAGATGTTGAATGAGGAAGAAAGAGACTGTTAAGTAACACTTCAACTGTCAAAAGCAGGAACTCTTCTGTTCTAGACGCAACCTTGGAACGTTTAACTAGTTTGACTGAAACACAGAAAGAAGTAAGTGAACAATGGGATAGACAACAGACCACTTTGGTTGAGACACAGAAAGAAGTGAGTGAAAGGTTGGATAGTTTGACAGAAAGACAGATAAGCATTGCAGAAAGACAGGAAACTAACTTAGGTAATCTATCGCTGAGACTAAGTAATGTTGAAGCTTCTTCTGGCTCTCCTTTGGTCACTTTTAAGAGTGTTGAAGGTCGAGAACCTGTGCCTGGGAAAGGAGAGTTGTACCCTGGATGTGTCCTAGGCCGTTGTGCTAGGATTCAAAATAAGAATAGACTAGCCATACATGTAGACCCCTTGGCCATCCAAACCACGAAAATGTCTTTCTATGATCTAGTCTCCTTTCTAATCTTCAACATCGCTGCACCCTCCAGAGCGGAAAGGGGGTCTTTGCAGTGATACGCATTGTGACTTCACCTATAATCATGTGAAAATTCATCCATGAACTCGTTGAGCCATTAAGCAGATAATGCTAAAATTTATCATCTGATGCTATATCTAGAAGTTGCGGAACAACTTAAGTGGCCTATAGTAAGCGGTGATCACTGATCATTATTTTAAGAATTTTATAAAACCACAAAGAAAGACTAGCAAACCATATTTTATTTATATACTACACAACCCACCCAACATTCAAACAACATGTTATTACAAATACTTCACCGTATAGCTTGAGCACAATAATATTGTGTATAGCAGTTGTGTGCAATTACTTCCTGTAAATGGCGAAGTCAACGAATATAGCCATCTCGACAACATAGCGCTGAAACTCACGCGACCCATTAGACCGTTTCTCTACAGTTACACCTTCCCACCTTTGTGAAGCACTGCTGCCTAGAATGAAAACAGTCAATTTTCCAATAAATTATTGTCAAATACATGCCTATTACCCTATCTAGACCCACTTATTTTAAAGAGAAGGTTTTGAGAATTTATAATATAAATGTCACAGTAACATTAGCTATAACATTAATTATAACATTATCGCCATTAATTCTAATTCAAAACAATATTTTATATTAAGTTTTTATTTTTATCATCATCATCCTTATTGTCATTATCATTATTACTATTATTGTTATTATTATTATTATTATTATTATTATTATTATCATTATGATTACTATGATTATTATTATTATTATTATTATTATTATTATTATTATTATTATTAGTTTATCGCAAAAATTATAACATTATCGCCAAAAGTTTAACAGAAGCTGTTGCCATGAGATCAGGCACATGTATACACAGATTCCATATCAACATATAGATTGATGTCTCATTTCTCAGATATCTTTGAAGCCGAGATATGTGAAACTTACTTATGAGGTTGTCGAAATTCAATTCTGCATCTTCCATCCACATCATGTGATCAACTCCGTCGATGTCGACGGAGAATCCTTGACTTTTGTTATATCCGTTGTCGCTAACGACAGGTTGAACAGAGTAGTAATGTCCATGAATGGTGAGTGTGCCTCTCTACCCACAAATAGCAGCAATCAAGTTAAGATACTCACCTGTTCAAAAGCCTTGATCTTAAGGTGTTTATGCGACAAGCTGTTAATATTCACCTGAGTTTATGAATTTCTAATGAAAATTACAATTACAATTCATGTGGCTAGCCATTTTAAAATTGGTTGACTTCACTGCGTTTTATAACTCTAAGACCAACAACAGCAAGAGCTCTAAGCAAATATGTCTCCCTCACCATATACTTCTTATCACGCTAATTCAATCCATCCATTCCTATTCCTTACATGTATGTTTCAATTTATTGCTCATTCTGTGTCTTGTGACTTGGAACCGAACCTGACCTGACACGTCTTGTTCGTTTGATTTCGATTACGTGTCTATCAGTGCTTTCCTTACACAATTCTTGATCAGCCGTCCATTTTGGTTTTTCATCTCTATCACGATGGACGCACCGTGATTCATTTCGTAATAGACGGCAAACTGCAAAAAAGATCAGGTAACTTTCGCTGAATAAATAAATAAATAACAGTCTCAATCGTAGCGACAGCACAATTATTACAGACTTTAAATAATAATCATCAATGCCGTCGTCATTGCTTGTCATCAGGGATATCTTTATGTATACACAATCTGTAGAATCAACAACATTTTATGTGCTTCGAGATAGTTTATAACTACTACACAGTACACACATGCACATGTACATTGTGTAATATTAATTATAGGCCAATGAATGTATTGATGTATATTGAAGAGGAATATAATAGTAATGTTGTTATTGCAAGTGGCATGTAAGCTTTTGGTCTAGCAGTTGACTCTTGAAACATTAACGATTAATTAATAGTTAATTTCGATTAAATAACAAAAGCTTTTACAGTTACATTTGTCAGACAAATTAATTGCACTTCAATTATAATTCTCAGTTTCTGAATTTAATCACAAACAGGATTAACAAAGGTGGTTTTCTTTATCATATTGAAGTGTTAGATCCATGGTATGCAAAAGATATGTCGCAATGAATGCAATAAACGTTATAAACATTTCTGATATTTCCGTTAGCCAATAATCTAATTCCAAAATGTTCATGTAACGGCTTGATAATTATTATATGTTTATATTTGATAGCTCGATTTCTATCCGCCGCAGTATTGCAATGTTTACATGTTTTTATCGTTGTTTCCAGACTTCCGATACATGTTAGTGATGGGTACAGTTGAAAAATTGAAACGATTAATCGTTACACGAAAAATTTACTCGTTAAAATAAGTCAACGATTAATCGATTAATTAATAGTTAATTTGCGCAGCCCTAATTTTTTTATAATATCTTAAATGGCGTTTTACAGTCATTCATCTCGCAACAGTTAACCTTAGTTATCATTACCTCGATTTAACCGTACATTGCATAAAACAGAAGAGTCATGATAAGATTGATGTCTTTCAGTTTATGCTGTTATTCTCTTGTATTGTTAAAAGGCTATATATATATATATATATATATATATATATATATATATATATATATATATATATATATATATTGTGACGATCTGGGGGTACTATTAAGGTCGTAGGCCGTTAGGATATGGGCAGTGTGAACTCGATGTACAACGGGGTGCTAACCATCCCTTCATTTCTCGATGGGTAGGCGGTGGTCGGTGTATGTAGTCAGTTGGGTATTAGGGGTTATAGCGGGCAGATGTTCGTTAGTAAGCTAGGCTCTGTCTCGCGTTTGTATTTCTATAGAAAGTTATGTTATTCTGCATTGGCGAAGTGGGCTCACGTGAAGTCTGTTTTTCGGCGACATTGCATCTATTGTTGAACTTTGTTCTGCCTGGTCGGTTGTCTGTCGCGTGGGGCGCCAGTGTGCCGCTTGTTGGTTGCCTGTATCGTTCCTTTTCGAGCTACACGTGTTGTACGGTATAATCCTACTCTATTCTCTAAATGATTAAATGAACCGTATCTACGCCTAGACGGAAAACGAATCAATTTAGTGTTACTTGATTAACTGTTGCATCACGGGACGCAACATATGGGGGCTCGTCCGGGATAATTTGTTTGTTTGTTGAATTTGGTCGGTCTAGTTGGCGTAGGTGAACAAAATTTCGTAGTGGGCGGCGTAAAATTTTGAAAAGTAGGGGCTTGTTGTCAAATTTGATTGAAATAGGTGTGACAAATGGAGACTCCTATAGCGGCTAATTAGGCATTGACGATGTTTTGGAAATGAATGTGGACGAATTAAAAGAGGAGGTTGAACGTTTGGGATTTGTGGCTAAGGGTACCAAAGCTCAGTTGCAGAAAGTGTTGCTTGAGAGAATTTCGCTGGGGAAGTCCGGGGTGGGTGAATGGAAGGTTAAGTGTAAGTCTCTAGAATTGCAGGCGAATAAAGAACAGGAAGACGCCGATAGGCTGGTGAGGAGAGAAGAAAGTGAGCGAGAATTTGTGTTGGCTAAATTGAAAATAGATAAATTTGTGGATCTGAAGTCGCGGTTGGCGTCGCGACCGATTTTGCGGCCGCCAGACTATACGTTACCTTTTTGTTTAGCTGTTGATGCGTCGTGCTTTTGTGTTGGTGCTTGTCTGTTCCAGGTTGTGGAGGGCATCGAACATCCGATTGCCTATTTCAGTCGCAAGCTGAAACCGTGTGAAGTCAATTATTCTACGGTAGAGAAGGAGGCTTTGGCGCTCCTGTCGGCGGTGAGGGCTTATAGTGTGTATTTTGGCTCCTCGCTGCTTACAGTGTTCACTGATCACAGTCCTCTGGTATTCCTGAATTCAATGGTGAATTACAACCAAAAGCTGCTGCGCTGGAAATTGGAATTGCAATAATATTCCTTGGACGTAACGTCATCGGCCGGGACAACAAAATGTTCTGCCTGACTTGTCAAGTCTTCCACCGATGGGGTCAGAAAGTGCGAAAGCTGTGAAGGAAGTGTGATTGTAGGGGTAGTGTTTTATTTCTGTTTGATCGACTGGGTTGGGACATAGTGGACGTTTGTTGCAGGGATGCAAATTAAGTTGTCGGAAACCCAGAGGTTTCCTCTCGTTAATGAGAGGGAGTATGTGACGATCTGGGGGTACTATTAAGGTCGTAGGCCGTTAGGATATGGGCAGTGTGAACTCGATGTACAACGGGGTGCTAACCATCCCTTCATTTCTCGATGGGTAGGCGGTGGTCGGTGTATGTAGTCAGTTGGGTATTAGGGGTTATAGCGGGCAGATGTTCGTTAGTAAGCTAGGCTCTGTCTCGCGTTTGTATTTCTATAGAAAGTTATGTTATTCTGCATTGGCGAAGTGGGCTCACGTGAAGTCTGTTTTTCGGCGACATTGCATCTATTGTTGAACTTTGTTCTGCCTGGTCGGTTGTCTGTCGCGTGGGGCGCCAGTGTGCCGCTTGTTGGTTGCCTGTATCGTTCCTTTTCGAGCTACACGTGTTGTACGGTATAATCCTACTCTATTCTCTAAATGATTAAATGAACCGTATCTACTCCGAGACGTAGAACGAATCAATTTAGTGTTACTTGATTAACTGTTGCATCACGGGACGCAACAATATATATATATATATATAGCACCAATAAGAAGTGACTTTATGTACTAATGGAAGAAAGAAGAAAACGGAAGAAAAAAATTAAAGAAGGAAGGAGGAAAGATGGCTGGAGGGACGGGAAAGGGGCAGGACAAAATGGAAAAAGAAAGGTTTGAAGTGTGTCCACATTTATTGTACACAGATGATAGGCCTACGACTTTCCGAAGCTTGCAAAATGCAGATATTTGTCGCATGAAATTAGTCGTGAAACGACTTGTTCTGTATGTAGAAGCTGAATGTATTCCAACTGGCAACACTTGTGAATGAGAGGTGCAGCACCAGTGGTGTACCGTGTCATGATTTATAGCAACGCTTTACATGTTTTGAAGTTCATGGCTCTACTGACAGTGGCAATTACCCATTAATTGTGGCTAAGCAAGCGCCTAAGTTCATACTGAAGATATGCGTATGCACCTGGTCTGAGTTTGATTTCCAGTTGGTCTGCTCTCCGTCTGTTGTCACTACGACGGGGATAACAGAAAGAATGTTCAGATTTCTAGTGAGGTGAAGAGTGATTGTTTCGTTCTCCGTCGTCAAGGTCAAGACCATTTTTTCTGGCATTTTGTCATTTTCACTTGTATTTAAACAACAAACGATGGGAGCCAAGATGAACGCTGGGCCCTGAAGTGTTATATATGCCAAATGTAAATCTGCAAGAATCGGTCATCTTTTTCTAAATAATTTCATCGTTGACGGTGAAGGACATCTGATTCTAAGTTTTTTTAGACTTCAACTTCGACCAGGAAGAAAACTGAGAGGAGTTTTATGGTTTTCGGCATCTGACAAATTGTTGGGATCTCTTGACATTGACGATCTGGAATGATTCCATCAACCGAAATACAAACACTCTTTATAAATCTGTATTCGTATTGCGGTCTGTTATTTACGCTGCGGTGTGGCATTTACATACATGCATCGCTTACCACGTTTTCCCATATCTAATGTCTGTTTCTTCTCTATCTATTATTCTGCTATTATAAATCAGTTGAAAAATGGCATCCCTTCCTGCTTAAAGTCCTAAAAAGCTACAAAATGGAATGTTTATGGTCTGTTTGATTTTTTAAAACCCAGTGCTTAGGCGCTGAGTCGTCTATTGTCCTATTATACCTTCGTATTCTGTGGCTGTTGCTGTATTTTTCGAAAGTACAAACACAAGCTGAAATACAAGAAGAACAACGTCGATATTGGCCACCATCTTCATCTTTCAAGGGTAGTCATAGGATCCGATCACAGACGATTCCAATCAACGAAAGACGGGCTTACGGCGTGTCTTATATAGGAATCCTAAACGCAACCCTTCTCTTTTGCCACCTTCTCATTTTAACAACCGGCAGCAGCAGGGTCAAACTTGTGATAAATTGAGAAGCACCTAGGTTGTTAGAATTTTAACATGCTAAGTACGTTTGTGTTTTCTCAAGGAATTAAACAGATGAACAATTGCATCCCACACCTGCAAAGTGTAAGCCACAAAAATATGATCCCACTGCGTCATAATTGAATTCAGGTGATTATTAATTCAGGTGATTATTAATTCAGGTGACTATTAAGTACACTTTATACGGAAAGCGCTGAGTAGGCCTACGTTGGTACAACCATGTTGGAAACGTCTAGGCTATTCATTTTGACGGTATTACGAATCCCTTTAGGGTTTTCAGGAGACAAAAGAGATGAATTATTGAATTCAAGGCCATTTGTGGACGTTTTCCCAATGGGACTTTAACTACTTATTAAACTCATTATTAGGTGCGTTTTATAAAGATAGCATTGAGTAGATTTGCATGTGTAGGCCTACTACGTCTATTTTGAAAATTGTCAAATCTATTAGCAGGTCCGTAGCCAGAGGCAAAATCAAGACTGCAAATCCATGCGCGTCCATACGCATATGTGGAGCAGGGAGGTGCATTTGCCTCACCTTGGAATATACCTAATTATAATATTTCAGAAAACAGCATTATGCGATCTACCAACATATTTTTCATGTTACCCACTATATCGTTGGCGCACCCTAGTTGGAATTATTCGGCAGCTATATTACATAATGTAGCCGGGTTCATAACCTATGGGTAATGGATACGTTGGCCTGTACCATTAGAATGAAGCAGCTAATGAGGCTGCTTGCTGCTTGCTGCTTGGCGGCTGGCTTCTGTTGTTTGGCTGGGCTACATGATAATTAACGTGAGATTTAATCCCCAGTGTTCAGCGCTTTGCTTCGACTAAACAGACAATTAATCGAGTCCATTTGAAGCTGGAAAAGTGCATTCAACAATTTTTTGAAAACGTTAACTTGGCGACTGTGTGCCTTATTTACAGCCACAGGTTTCAGAAGAAGTTTACAATAAACAGTTAATCGGCAAGATTGAATTTGATCCGGCCTCTGATACGCATAAGAGCATGGCGTCAATGGATAGGGTATAGCCATTTGCTGAAGCTGGTTCAGTTTATTTCTCTGAACGGAATATTCGTTTGCACGTAGCAACAGCACAAGCGCTAAAAATAACGCAATTGGAATAAAATTACTAGTCAACACTTCGTCTAGTTATTTGAGCAAATTGGAACCAAGAGTATGCAAGGGACATGATAAAATGGTTTCAAATTTAAAATATATACGAAGTTTGTGAGGAGAGCGAAACGTCGTTTGATGCTTGGCATGAGTGATATCGTGGTGGATTGAAAATGGAAGGGACTAGTTTGAGCGATGTAGCAGAGCACACAGAATTCCATTTATCCATCAGAGTAGCTCTCATGACATGCAGCGTTAGCTCTGAAACAACCCGTATGCCTACAACCAAGAGGTCTTTCATTACCTCAAGGAGAATTAAAACCCGGCTTCGTTAAACAACAGTACTGCAGACGAACGTGTATGAATGTTTGCCACAGTTGATGTGTCATCTCAATCGTATACACACCCAGCGCAACCACCACTCATACGATGATCATTTGCGGGACAAAGCTTCACCAAAACAAACATTCACCAAAACAAACATTCACCAAAACATACACTCACCAAAACAAACATTCACCAAAACATACACTCACCAAAACAAACATTCACCAAAACAAGCAGAATTTCATCCACACTGTGATTTATTGCGAGAACCAATAGGAGTGAAATTCTTGTTTCAGGGGAGGAATTAAGCTTTTATTATAAAGATGATTCCTCTTCTTACTAGCACCTGCGCTTTACAGAATAGTTTTAAATAAAATATGAATGACATTTGTATAGGCATTCATTTTTGAGCAGTTATTTTAGATATTGTGCAGTGTGCAGCCCTGCAGAGAACTAATAATATCATTCGGGATAATATGGATGCGCAAAATTTTCAGAACTAGGAACTTAAAGTAATTATTTCTTTCGCCCCTCTGGAAAATTTCCCATGGACGCCCATGGGAAAATCCTCTATACACTCACTTCCCTATGCTCTCCCCTGTTACATTCTAGCCTCTATTTCGTCCCGTCACATCCTCTGCATATCCCTGTTATCTCAGTAGGCCTACCCACTTTATTTCCTGCACCCACCTTCCAAATTTTCCCCACTCCTACCCTTTAATTGGAGACTGTGGAGAATGGGGAAATCGAGTAGAGCGATATGTTTGAATGGTGAACAGTTCACGAAGATATCTGGGCATGGAATATTGTACGGAGTTGTACGTTAGCGATACGACATTGAAATGGATGCGCTCTGGGATTTTTGCCAATGAAGCTTTTGAGGATTGCAGTATTGTGATGATGCTTAATAAGCGATGCTGCCAAATTGGAGTGAATTCGTAAAAACATTCAAGGGTTCAAGTCCTGTAATTTTATCAGCTGATATCCAAGCTTCCAATTTTCAGACAGAATGTCACAAAGTCACAATCACAGAGTCACAAAGGTATTTTTAAGAAGCACATAAAGACCAACTTTTAAGTCCATCATTCATCTAGCACATATAAATTTTCTTAGTTTGATTAAGTGATAATAATCTTTAACTCTTGAGCTAGCAATCATGCAAGCCAATAAGCTGCGTTTTATGTCCCAGTGATGTATTAACGGAAGACACAGAAGCCATTGCGAATCATATGGCATTACTTGAACAGATGGATTGCGACTATTCTGTCCACAACAGTACTTGTACTAAAATGTTTATTGGATAAATCCTTATTTTAATATTTTGTTTGTTCTTCGGTGCTGGCAACTTTTTCGTAGAAACTCTCCATCTGGTCAGACATCTTCACCAATGTTGAATACTGCTGCTCAGGTGCCGTATCTGGTTGGTCCGTTCAGCTGGTTGCACTTTCTGCAATTCATTTTTAGAATGTCAGTATTGAAATAATCGATAGTGACTGAATAACTGAACAAGCAGGCTTATTATTAGAACGTACATGTACGTATTATCCGCGAGTAAGAAACAATGATCTGAAACGGTCAAAATTGTCATGTTCAAGTAAAGCAGAACCGTTGAATTGAAATTGCAAGATTTTGGAAGAAATAGATAAAGTCTATATCTCTGGAAGTTTCATTTGTACAACGCTACAATGTACAAATTCGTTAATATGATTATATAAATATCTAGATGCTGTTAATGCGAAGACTGTCAAGTTATTTCAGATGACAACACAATTTAGTCTTTATTAGAACTTAGGAGTAATAAGTGTGAAGCTGATAAGAAATATCACTGAATCATTGAAAGTGTCTCATGAAATGGAAGAATTCACATTGAAGGAATGAGCCATAGACATGAATAATAACGAACCGTGTCAAAATAAACTTTTTTTCTGCTTCACAGAATGCTGAGGCCAAAATGAAACTGCTGCGTTCTGCATAAAGGGGATTAATTAAATCAGTGGACATTACTTGTATTTGACAAGTGAACATGCATCACATTGTGTATAATGAATAATAACCGTTTATAGGATTAGATAAATATGTGAAATAAAAATCAACTAAATGATACACAAATCGCTTGCTGCTCTTTATAGTGTCTCTGGCAATCAGACTCGGATCTCCACTGAACATCGTTGTAGGCCTATGTAGGCTACAACGTATCTACTGCGACGCAACGCTTGTGAACTGGTTCTTGTCCTAATTAGTGCTAGAGTAGCGCTATAGCAATTAGGAGATACGATTACGATCCTGATTGCGCTAAATCAGCCAACAAGATTACTTTTAAACAGACTAGATTCAGATAAGGCAGTATGCAAGGATGTCATCTTTATGACATTTATTTGGCATGCAATAATTGAATAATGCAATAACCAAGAAACTGCGATTTAGACTACAGAAGAGCTTTCTGTCAGCTCGAGCAATCAGCTCTTCTGCAGTGTAGATTTACTGAAATGTTATGATATGTAATCCCTGTACTGTATTATTGCGCGCATTATATAACTAGAGAAATTCAGAATCCAGCATCTGATATGGGCCTACACATGCCTTTACGTAGGCCTGCACTCGACAAAATATTGTTTAGAGAGTCCTAAATAGCATGTCGCTAAAATAATGACTGTTATATTCAGATGATTCTGATCTCCATTCATGGAAAGCTTCATGCGTTTTCAATGGTCTCTGGTTTATTTCGATATAGCCTACATCTCACTTCACCAAGTTAAGACTCACGCCTCGGTTGATTTCATAGGTATCATTTTGACCGACTAGCGATAACTCTTTTAAGCTTTAGGCCTACTTGCACTCACGCGCAGAAAGCGGGCGATCGTTGGCGGCAAAATGGTCTTTCTCTGCTTTCCGTCGCCTGCATCAAATAGATCAGTTTCAAAATACAATAAAATTCTCTGACACGTGATTGTCGGGTATACTGATTAGGTATATAATATGCGTAATAATAATGTAAGTGACTTTATCAGGCGCTTGGCAAGTGTCTAGATAGGCTACGTAGATAAATGCAATTGCTCACAATTGCTCTCATGAAGAAAATTGAGTATGTATAATCAAGAGAGGTTAGATAATAAACACAAATATAAAGGTTGTGCAGAGACGAGTATATTCGTTTCACAATAAATGAGGTCACTGAAAGAACAAGGCAAATAAATGTAAAACAAGGAATTAAGACATTGTAACTGAATATTGGCTTAGGTTCCACGTATACACTCAAAAAAGCAGAATTATTAATTTTAGGCCTACATTTATTAATTACTGTGGTTACATATCAAACATCTTCCATATGTTTTACTATAAATCACGTCATTAATGACGTGTTACAAAATATTTCGGGTTCCAGAGGCCTCTACTCCGTCAATTGAGTGTTCCTGTAGTTCAATTTGGCAAAAATTCAGGCAATCAAATAAAAGCTGTTATTAGATTTAATAACTCGTCTATTAGCGTGTTAAAGCAAAATTAATGCTACAAAAACATATTTGTCACTTTATTCGATCAAATTTGTGGTGGAAAGTGTCGTGTTATGGCGTCTATAGGGCTAGGCCTACTTAATTTTATCAGTAGTAATATCACTACTAATAGCTGAAGTTCTGTCTGACACCGAATGGCATTAAACGCTGATGTGTATACTCAAAGCTCGGCTGTGTTCAGGTCATCATCCTGAAGATGAATCCACTGAGACAGAGGCAGATCAGCCTATGGTTAATAAGAAATGTTACTGTTGTTACAAAAGGAAGTCTTTAGTAGGCCTATATACACAGCAAAAATTGTTAATTACGTGACATAAATTGTCTTACCGATAGAACACAACTACGATGATAGCCAGGATTAGACCTGCTAATACACCACCGACTGGTCCAACAACTGCGCCTATTGGCCTAATTGTAGAGTCATTCTTGACACTAACGGCTATAATACATAAAACGACCAGAAATATAATAAACTACGTAGGCCTACAGCAGGCTATAATATAATGAGCTAGAATAATTCCGACACTACTCGACCAGACACTCTACAAAACTTTGTGTTGCTGCTACAATAAATTTTCTTGTTGGGGCTATATCATTCTATGCACACTCATAAAAAATGGTAAGAGATTAAGATATTCATTTACATTCAGGTAAAGTTTTCTCAAATGCACCTAACTGATGAATGTAGGAAACAAGCCATTAAGGTGGATGTATGTTTTTAAAAATGAATGGTCTAAAACTCTACATGGCATGCCATCCAAGAGAAAATAATAATGAATGGTCTTAATTTCATTAAAAGAAATAATGCAAACCTCATTCTATCTATCCTGGTGCATAATGTCCATTAGGAATTTGCAGGATTCATATGCATTGCCAATCACAAAACTATTCCTAAAGCAGCAGAAATAACTGTCATTTCAACAGTTGACAACCTATGCGCTACATTTTGATGGAGTCCTCTCAGCCCTTAAACATTTGCTTACATCTACAATGATCCATATTAGGCTTTTATGTTTACATATCGAGTATTTACATAATCAATGCATCGTTTACCGATTAAGACACAGGAACCATTGTGAATCATGTCGCCATTCTTACAATGGCAGATGTAACTGTCATATATATAGTTGTACAGTTGATTGCCTCTGCACCACATATTGGTGGTGTTTGGGAACATTCGTCTTCGACTGCAACAATCCACACACTGAGTAACTATTACATCTTGAACTGGATGCGAATTAATAAAATGCCTTAAATCTAAAGAGCTAAATAGTCTTAAACCGTAGGTCTGTCTTCTTCTAGTCTAAACTCTGAGTAACACGCTAAGAGCTTTAGTCACTCATCATGCACAGTATATATATATATATATATATATGCTTTTTTCATGTATAATATATACATGCTTTGCCTGAGAAGCTTGTATTTGTTGGCTGCATGAAGGGTGGAACTACCGTGCTGTACGGACAAGAAGCCGACCGACATCAGATTGTAATTATTATAATAAATATATAGGCCTACATGTAACTATATAGTATACAATAAAAGGAACTATGCAGCTACAACTTTAGTATAATTAATTTGATAGCAATCAGTATGAGTATTTTACTTATTTACTATAAAAATAATGTTTAAACTTTGAAGTAGAACAATAGTTACATAGCCTACTGCTACAATGTTCATTTTAGATTATGTATTATAGGATTATAGGATCCAAGGATGTGATCTCGAGACCGCGGTCTTAGTCTCGAGACGGTATCGAGGCCGGAAAACTGCGGTCTCGATCTCGGTCCTGTTCTCGGGCCATCGGTTTTGGTCTTAGAGGAACGGTCTCAAGTGGGATTGGTCCTAAATTAGCGATCTTGGTCATTTGCCGTATCAGAGCAATTTTTTCGATATTTGTCCGTTATTTTTATTATTAGAGACACCTGATGTTGAGGTTCTTCGCGATTATTATCGACTTATGGCGTGCTGACCAAACTAATAGATCTTTATAAACTATGGGCAGAAAAAATGCATTTGCAACGGAGTCAACCATTTCAAAACTTGCTTTCACAAATTTCAAGCTTTTGGAACGATCTAGTAATTATGTGGACGGGGTCCGTGGCACAAGTACACCATTTAAACGGAACGTTAATCTTCTTGTTCAGGTGTCTTAAAGAATTTAATTAGACCTATTGTATACTGAAAGTCATTTATAGCGTGATATTCTCAGGCCGAAGTCAAGGGCAAAACCCGCAAAAGTTCAGAGTGGCCGGAAAAACTATTTTCTGGACCATTATTAGGATTAGTATTCCTCAGCAATAAAATTAATATTTTAAGCGTGTTATTCCGTTTTAGCGTCTTAATAAATTGAATTGTTTATAAAAAAGAGTATCGGTCTTGGTCTCGGACCATCGGTCTCGGTCTCGGACCACTCGGTCTTGCATGGTCTTGGTCTTGGACCTCTAGGTCTCTGTCTCGAGCTTTCGGTCTCGTGCCCAACACTGATAAGATCTATATGGGATTGTAGGTATCAGAGGTGTAACAATCGGAGGGCATGGGGCACCGGCCCCCAGTTTCAAAACTGGGAGGGCTTTGCCCCCCCCCCAGCTTTAGTACTCAATACCCCCCCTATGTGCCCCCAAATCGGTTCTTTTTATATTTCTACAATGGCTTTTTAATATGACTTTTGTTAAGATAATTTGTGCCTTCCATTTTTCAAATTTCTGGGGGGAAGTGAGGGCCAACAAATTTTTGGCGCGAAGCGCACTATTTTACAAATTATGCCCCTCCCCCACTTTCCAAAACCTTGTTTCGCATCTGACAGGTAGGCCTACGTGTAAGGCATGACTACCAAGCAGATGGATGATGATAATAATAATACGTCAACCATCAACGCTATCTGAATCCCTTATGGCACCGATCCAAGCAGCACGACGTCGAACGCTGGCTGGTTCCAAGTTACAACCGCAAGTATAAGATGTCAGCGTAGTTGCTGGATGTAGCATCTGCGACGGAAGTCTATTTTTTGCCGATGCTTCTAACATTCCATGTCGCAGCCCATAGATTGATTTAGCTCCATCATTGACCCTTACAAGCATGGTTCTGACTGCATAATTAGCTGAAACAGCGGTCACCAAATACATACATACAGCGTGAATAGTTTAAACTCATAATAAAATTCGTAGGACTATGTAATTATACCACCTGGCCGCCACGGCCGATCGTCTATTAGATATTTATGGCTGTACACCAACATAGGCTTGTAAACATGTATGCACCTATATTTGACCTATGGTATTATACTCCCTTCAAAAACCACGGGATGCAGGTTGACTAACTAACTGTTTAGTAATGAATTTAAACCTATACATAATAGGACCATGTTATGTCCTCTAATCGCGGCCTCCTTTGGCAAACCCCATGCATATTAAAATAGACCTAACTTGTCGATCCACCGCGCCGACTCTTTCCCGCGAAAATCTCGTAAGCTCTTACTAAGTTTCCTCCGATATTCCATCTCTGTTATTACCCTTTTTGCTTTAACTTGACTTGTGTAAAGTTTGTCATGAACGTTGGATCGTCGGTTTGTCGGTTCTTCGGACTTCTTTCAACACTTTTTTCGGTATGTTCCCGTTGACCTACAGAGCTGACATGTTGCTTACAAGGCCATGCAATGTTTCAAAATTTTACGGATATAGTTTAAAAGATTAAGAAAGAAGTGACAAAAATGCAAAAAATTAAATATCGTTTAACCACTCGAACGAGTCCTCCTTGACGAGCTCCACTCTAGCAGGTTTACATCATTTAATGATCTTTTAATTTAAAGAAATGGATTGATTGCGCCATCTACCAGATTGCCAAAAGTCAATTAAAGAGGGTCCCGAAAAACTCATGTTTTTACTTTCACTTATTTTTTTAGTCCACACCTCTTCAACCTTTTCATAGAATGAATTCCTGTATTCAAAATCATTTCTGTTGCTCGTTTTCTCTAGTTATTCAGGTCCTGTTTCAGATAGGCCCTATATGGATTCCGCAGCTAGATAGTTTCCCAACTGCGTCGCCTAACCAGTGATCCGTACAACCTAAGTAGGCTTATTGTATAAAAATATGTTCAGAAAAAGTGAAGATCTGTTCTGAATAAAAGAAATCCCGTAAAATTCCGTGAGCCAACAGCCATTTGCGTATTTCCCCTTCTGTATATTTCCCCTTCTGTGGCCCCAGTTGTGATGATTGAATGCAGGGGTGGTTGAATCGAGAAGGGGTGATGGTTGAATCAACCTGAATGGTTATCCACGATCAGGAACAACGTGTACAAGTATACAAGTATGCGTCATTCGATACCCGATACTAAAGCCGATAGCTACATTAGGTTAACGCAGCTTTCCACTCCCTATAGGGGCGGTGTTAAATAGAGCAGCAGTTGGACATGATTCGTCTCCTAACAGGCTGGTATAGGCCTATAGGGTCCACAGTAGATTCACTCTTGTTTAAATCTGTTATCATGTCTTCGCTACATTTCAGTTAATCATGTCAGTCGGTTTTTATTGAGTAGGCCTAAACGAATAATATTGTTATTATTGTGTTCTTCGAATAGGCCTAATCAGGGCTTAAGGAAGAGGGTTATTATATTTACACATAAGCTTGAGTTATTCAACAATGATCGTTCGACATGTCGCTTAGGTCTACACGATGACGTCACGACTGTGTCGGTCGTCACTACAGTCGGTTAAGTGCATTCATTAGGCCTCTAATGCTTTAACAAAATCGTCCTAATGCAGCTGCATAGGTGAATACATAAAGGTAAATGGAGAAGAATAAAAAGTAGCTCATGAGCCTCATGTAACAGGTTGGTTTACAGCCTGTTCAATAACGAGGCGTGTCAAGACATTATAATTTATGACCGGCCCAGTTAGCATAACTGCATTGCTAAGCGACAGATTTTCAAATTATTCTGTTCGAGAATGCGCGCGGATTGTGTTTCGCTGCGAGATTTAGGCCTATAGTCATTGGCGTGGAGTCGTGGACAATAGAGAAGAGAAACGCATACAAGGATTTGAGAACAAGCGAGGAAACTGCTCTGAATTCCATGAACAGCAATGGTGACCACCAGGCGCTCCGACGCCTAGCGTCCTAGGGATCCTGGGACCCCCCTGTTTTGGTGGCAGGGGTCAAGCAATGGTACAGGACCCCCACTTTCTCTAATAATATTTAGCGTATTTGCCATTAGCCTAATATGTATACAGGGTAAATACGATACCATTTTTCTCTCTTGTTCATACTATCTCCCTTTATAAAAACATGCATTCTTATCAATTTTTTTTCACCAAACTTATGTTAGTTTTGTACAATGACACCGACTTTTGCTTTCGTGACCCCAAAGTAACGAAAATGTGGGTCAAGATTAATAGTTCAAATTTTCTTTACCTGCCCCCCTCCCACCCTCCCACCCCACTTCCTGCTTCTTGACCCAGGTCTGAGCGCCTGGTGACCACCGAACAAGTATAGGCCCCTATAGATATCAAATGGCGAAAGTTAAAAGTTAACAGCAAACTGTTGGGCCACGGGTAATCCCGCGTTAGGCCTACTTCAGGTACATCTTGAAACAACTCCAAAGACAGCATTGAGAACAGTGTAATGCTGGATATAGGCCTACAGTGGAAGGAAGCCGAAGTCATGGTAGACCCAGAATCTGCTGGTTTGACAATGTCATGGCATGAACTGATTTAAAAGGCACATCGTACGAAACAGAAAGCATTGGACGTCACTTTGTCATTCATGTAGTCAACCGCCGCGAAGCGACGATGACGATGTGACATGACAGAACATTGGCTGCCAAGGTTCGTGCTCATGTACAGGCCTACACGAGGTCCATGACGGGGTTCTTAAATGACATGGTCAGAGACGCAGCCTCTAGGTGCTCATATTGAATACTCCGAAGTCGTGAAGCATCATACTGAAAGCAAACCTGCCCCTTTAAAAAGAAAAACTCATCGTAATTGGATCAATTGCTTGTGTCAACATATTTATCCTTGAGGTTCTCAAGCACCCCTCAGCACTCCATAGTTGCGCCCCTGGACATGGCTGTGCTGGGCCTGCTGGCACCCGTGACCCTTTCAAACGGGTAGCGGACTAGCGGTTGTGATTGATCGAAGCCACAATATACGGCCGCTATTTAAAATGAAATCCGCATACATTAATTTTAGGAACTTACATTTTCCGTTTAGGCTAACCTACACATTTACATCGACCATTCTTTTGCCATCTGCTGCAAATCTACGCTATGGGCCTCTCAGTCTCTCGTATCGGCGCTAGCCTCACTCATTCATTCATTCGTTCGTTCGTTCGTTCGTTCGTTCGTTCGTTCGTTCATTCACTTATTAAATATTCATTTCAAACTCTGAATCTGCACTAAGTTGAGTTTGTGTGAGGGTTAGTTTCTTCAGCACTAGCCGACTGCAATTTGTTTTAAACGCTGTGACTTGGCTTATTATCAACGGAATTCACGTTTAGTTATAAAACCTTATGCGAGACCAGCTGCTGCTCATTCGTAGCCTGTATACGTAGACGCACTGAGTCTAGCAATTATATCCCTTCAATGAGGATATTAACGCTATATACATGTATAGTACTGGGTGTGCAGATGGACACGCAATGATAGCGGTCCGTACGTAGCGCAGTCATCACCCGAGATTTGATGAACCTTGGTTAGGCCCTCTATACATCGTGCGCCTTCTCTTGTCGAAGGGTGATGGATCGGTTGAATGGTTTGCTCTGGCGCGTGTGTGAGCACTGGATGTCGGAATAAGCCGAGATAAGGCATACATTCCTCCAAGTTACGGACAGATAATATGCGTGTTTATGTGTTTATGCCACAGGAAGGATTAAAGCTCAACCGAATTAGCTACAGACCCACGTGCCGACGTCTAACTAGGTTTTCGCGGAAGCCTGTTTTCTAGGGAAAAGTCAACGCGTTTGTTTACGTTTGAGTCGTTTGGTAGCAGCGCGAAAGATTGATGGGCAAGTTTGAAGTTCTCTATTTTTTTACCAAGACCCCATGAGTTTTTATTATTAGGTCTACCCATACAATCATGCACAATTCAAGGTTTGCTGGATTTTGATTATTTTTGCAGTGTTTTAGTGATTACATATTTAAAGAATTCTGTTTTATTTGGAGCACTTGACAGTTTCGTGGAGTGGTTTTAACGGTATGAATTGACAGAAAGACGTGAGGCAAGTTTATGTGAACATTTATCATTGATTAGCAAATACTTTTCAAAAACATTTTGAAAATACTTCACAAAATACTTTTCAAAATAAAAAAATACAAAATGAAATCGAATTTTGAAAAGGCTTGTGAAAATAATGTTTAAAAATAGGCCTACTTAGAGGAATCAAGATTGTATAGGCCTACTTTATCGTTACATGTCATGCACATTTACTTTGCATTAGTCACTAGATGGCTTTAAAAGCACTGACAAAATTGTAATTAGAGTTCACAGTTTTATAGACTATGAGCTTAAATATGAAACTAATTCTTTGCTGAACAGGAAGCTTATGCAATATTTAAACACAGGGGGTTAGGCCTATGCATTCACATGTGGATGTATTAGTCATTGCTCAAGCCAAAGAGTTTTGAACTCTTTGCAGCTTTTGCATATTTGATTTATTGATGCCATTAAGCACTGAGTTGCAGTAATCTAGGCAGGTAACTTTTTGCACTCTAACGACGCCAGTCCCAAACCTGGATAAAGCGGGAGGGCGACCCTAATGATCGTTGTTATCATAAAGTGTTGTTAAACCGAAATTACTCAAATACAATGACTTAATCAGTCAACTTTTGAAGTTGCTGAGCAGTTCCCAGTACCAGAAACTTAGTCTTCAATTGGTTAAGGAAGAGCTTATTGATTACCATAGAAAACTTCACATCATCAATAACAGTAGATAATAGATACAATAGATGCAGAGATGAGTCACATGACAGACTGTCAAATGAAATGCAGATTTGAGAACTATCGGTACATCAATGAAATTCCTGAGAATGATTATCCTGTGTTGTTCCTATTGGTGTAGTGTATAATATTAACAGAAAGGACATAGCGTGGAACCTTCACGTATATATATATATATATATATATATATATATATATATATATATATATATATTTAGTTTTGCTAAGCATCATCATGTATAATGATGCTAAGCATCATCATGATGATGCTGAGCAAAACTAAATAGCCAGTGGTAAAATCAATGTCTTATAGATGTTTTTAGCTATTTAACCTTTTAAATGCGGGGGTAGAGCTCAAATGTATGTACGCACGGGGGAGGAAGGGGTCGACGAAACGTACGCGTTGCAATAGGATGGAGGGTGGTCCGAAAATCCGATTTATTTGCGTACGTAATATGTGGATGGGCCCTTAGTTGTTATTACAACAGGTTAGTTATATTCATATTTAGCAGCTTAAATCTGTTATCTGTTATGAAGAAATAAAACACTAACAACACTTGCATTTGAAACAGTTTTAGTGCTACATAAAATTTATTAAGCAGGAATATAGTCTGTGACTAGGTTTACAGTTCTGATTTTCATATTCTGTATTGTGGACGTCATAATTAGACAATTATATATAAGTACGTACATATTTTTGGGACACCCTCCCTCCATACGCACCCGTGCGCACAATTTTAAACACCCCTTCCCCTCGCTGCATATGTAAGATGTGGACGTCCCCTAATTGGACATTTTGTTTTGTACAAGAATCCATGCATCGCTTGCTCAATGATGAACTTGAGTTAGCTATTTAACCATAGATTTGATGCTTTGCCTACACAGGCCATGGTACCAAAAGCAATCTTCTCTTCCTCTGGTATTTGGGAGATGCTTCTTTGCTTTTCCCTATTCCTTGCTGCATGCCATACCCTCATGAACATTGTTTATCTGAACATTTATGTAAATAGTGGCCATCTGAGTAGCTCCTAAAAGCACTCTGTAACCTATCTGTATAGTAGTGGAATATAGCCTAATCATGATTAGTTTGTTGAACTGTTAAGGGTTAACCATGAGATTGGGCTAAGAACCCTCACTGGAGTGGGAAATTTTCTTTTGAGGTTTTGGCTCAACTGGCATTTTCTGCTGAACTCATCATCTGCAATGTGTGCACTGACTTGACACTGTTGAAAGATGAAAGGGTAAGGATAGAGAGGATTGGTCTTCCATTACTGGGTCTTGGGGTTGATTGGCTTAATGGGAACGAGCTGCTTCTTAATGTTGTTGTATGTCTTTCAATAACCTCTTCCTTTGAAATAAAGTAAATTTATAATTAGGTTCCTCTGCTGAGATTAAATTGGAGTTGCTAAATTACTTTTATAAGTTTAAAATTCAAAAGTGTGTTTCTTTGGGTCACTTCAATTTACGTTTTGTTGGTTCATTGATATTATTGACCATTGATGAATGTGTCCACTGCAATAGGAGATCATTTTATGGCTTATATTTTGTCTAATGTAATATTTGTTCATCTAATTTATGTATTGTCTAATCTAATATGCATGTTTTCTTATCTGATCTATTTGTCTTATTTCCTCTGCCTGTTGTCTAATCTAATCTTCCTGCTGTCTAGTATAATCTACCTGTTGCCTAATTTTATCTGCATATTGTCTAATCTAATCAGCCTGTTGTCTAGTCTAATCTGCCTGTTGTCTAATCGAATCAGCCTATTGTCTAATTTTATCAGCCTGTTGTCTAATCTGATCAATCTGTTGTCTTTTCTAATCATCCTGTTGTCTTACCTAGTCTGCCTGTTGTCTAATCTTATCTGCTTGTTGTCTAATCTAATCTCCCTGTTGTCTGATCTAATCTACCTGCTGTCTATGTGTGTCCAAGCTGATAAACCTGACATTGTCTGATTTAGTTAATTCTGTAGCACACTAGGCATGAAATCCATGGTCATTTAAGTGAAGCTCTTGTGAAGGATTATGATCATAATTTAGGTAGCCATAATTATTATGGTTCACTATCACCAATTGGATCTGCTCAGTCTGATTGTAGAGAAAGGATAACTACGATTGATTGTCTGGAATGGATTTATAACTACTTAAGGTGCTGGATAGCGTAAGGGTGAACATGCTGGATTATGAATCGAGAGATCGGGGTTCAAATCATGCCAGGACTTACATCTTTTATTTGAGTTTGCTGCCTCACCTATTCCTTCTACCCAGCTAACTATACTGAGTACACTAGTCGTACACTGTCTCTGGGAAGACTAGACGGCGAGAGAGAGGGCTGCCCATCCGTTCTAATATGCCGAGGCTGAGAAAATGAAGTCGCTAACACTTCATACTCGTGTTTGCCTCAGGAATAGAGTGAGGGACTGCTCTACCTTTTCTCCTTTCTTCACTGTTTCTGTGAAGGTCGGTACTTTGTGGTTTCTTTACGTCTACGTGTACCCTACCTTGTTCAACCCGGAGATAAAAATCTGTGAAATCCATAAAGAACCAGGATGCCTGATTTTATTGTTGGGAAAGGATAACTATGATTGATTGTCTGAAATTTACAAATCGCACAGAATTGTAGCTGGTGAAATGATTGCTTACAGTATCCTGGCTGATATAATAATTGTTGGGCACATTTGACTTTGGGCTTTTCCAGTTTGTTTTTCTGGCTGAACTATGTAATTGGTTTAGCCTCATTTTGTTTCTGGCGTAGGATTAAGTTTACAGGATGTGGGGGGTTTAATAGGTCTGAGAGTGTGACTATGATTGCTAGAGAGATCTCCTGTTAGGTTAAAGTGTAGAGAATTGGATTATAGTTGCCTCCTATTGAAAGACTTGTCCTCGCAAAAGTGAATGCTATTTAAGAATGTTATTCAATGTTTGTGTTAATCCTTACTCTGTGTTGTGCAATTGAAAATGTAATATAATTATGGTTTGCATCTGTTGATTAAAACTTTAACCCACTGATTGCTAGTTAAGAGTGATTGCTAACTGTTATTTGATGCTTATTTTAGTCCTTAGTTTGTATTGTGCACTTGTGTTAGTCCTTAGTTTGTATTGTGCACTTGTGTTAGTCCATACTGTTTGTGTTATGTGCCAGAAAAGTGTAATTATTTTGTTTTGCATCTTCTGATTGTAACTTAACTCACTGAACCAATAAAGTGGGATTCCTATCCCTTATGGGTTTCTGTTGTTTTCTAATAATAGTTCTGTTTCATCTAATTTTCGGACCTCCTGCTACCAAGACTGATTTTCACTTGTACTTGCATAATGGAGGAATTGTGTTTTTTTTATTATCAGAAGCAATAAATTGAATTGAATTGATTAGATACTAATTAGTAAGTTTCTCTATAATTGTTTTCATTGAACATTCTCTTACCACTGTACGATCTCTCATCCCTGTGTAGAGTTAACTGTTAAACAACCAACTGTAGGCCAAACAACAGCGATAATACAATACAGTACACAGTTCAATACAAGTGTATTGGATATTGGCCTCCTTCACAAGTTCAGAAGTTCACAGACCATGTGTGGCAAGGAGTATCTTTAATTGAAGGATATGCTTAAGGTCTTTAAAGATTAGTTATATTTGTCTAAGGAGAGGTACCAACCCATACTCATCCTTTATAAGCTGAGTGCCCTTAACATACGGCCACCGCACGCAAGGGTTAAATTGTGCTGCAGGTGTTCCGTGGTTTAGGCAAGATTGCCCCACATTTTTTGTTGCAACCTATAATTGCCACTTTTGCAGTCAGAGGAGTGTGTAGTTTTAGGACTGAGAAGCACAACCTACTGCCCAACAGTAATCCCATTGGATAGCATGTGGTTCATTTAGCTCAGAAGCACACAATCGAAATCTGTGTTGGAGCAGTTGCAATGACCAAGGACCATGGCGATACAAATATCCTACATTGTCTGGGCACTGTGCATTGGCTGGCGAGGTCCCAGTTAGTTGGTTAGTTGTTTCAATGACAGTGTGTGACAGAGGTTTAACAAGGTTTTGAAAAGTGGGGGGGGTATAATTAAAAAAATATTGGGCAAAGCGCAAAAAATTTTTTTTGCCCCCCACTTTTTTAATTTTGCCCCCCCATCAATTTGAAAAATGGTGGCGCACAAATTATCTTAATAAAAGTCATCTTTAAAAGCCATTGGAGAAACATAAAAAAAGAACCGATTTGGGGGACACATGGGGGCACTGAGCACTAAAACTGGGGGCTTCCCCCCAGTTTTGAAACTGGGGGGAAGCTTAATGCCGGTTCCTCCCCTGCCCCTCCCCCCGCTTGTTACACCCCTGGTGGGTGATAACAAAGATGATTAGCATCGCCCTCCTCCTTTATTCATGCTTGGGACTGGCACTGTCAGGGTGTAAACAGTGGCGGAGTTCGGCAAGGTCCTGTCCGGGATAAATCCTTAAGAACCCCTCGAATTCTGTCTCATTTGGAAACTGGCTCATTGTCAGATCGAGGAAGGAGAGCAACTTTGTGGTAAGATATGCCTCAGTACTGTGCGATCAAATCTCGTGTTGTGAGCGAAATGTTATGGAGACTGGTATCTAAAATAATTTGTTGGTCATAGTTGCCGCTGTGTGGGTGGGGGGGGTATAATTAAAAAAATATTGGGCAAAGCGCAAAAAATTTTCTTTGCCCCCCCACTTTTTGAATTTTGCCCCCCCATCAATTTGAAAGTTTTTTTGTTCTGAAACTGTGGTCGCGTTGACTGCACCTAATGACATTGAAGATATATAAAACTGATGAGGTACTCGAGCAGACTTCCTTCTTGCATCAACAATGTCTGATGGTCCGCTGGCCATTCTAGTCTTCTGTCTGGTCTAAATGCTGCGGGTAAACTGATAACCCCACTTCTTCTGTCGTCCGTATATCTGATTACCTGATTACATCTGCTTTCTTATTTGACAACCTTCATTTGTTCCTCTTTATTCAGGTTTAACTGAGGGTTAATCTACCACTACCAGTCTTCCAAGTATCCACGTGACCTCGTCCGTCTGCCACCTCTCTTCGCTCGCTCTCTCGCTATGCTCACTTGACCGTTGTGTTCTCTTTGTCCCGCGGGGAGGACTGCTCTGACTATTAAAGAAGCTCTCACATTGATTGTCCCTACTCTACACAGTATAGAACCAGCTTCCTCCTTCAACAGGTTTCTGAATACTAACTGGTGAGCCAAGTGCCTCTTTTTGTCCTCTCAACATTACTTTTTATTCTCTGAGTCTCTCCGCACTGGAAGCGCCTCTGGTTAAGGTGGGTTAAGTTGAGGATGATAATGATATATAAATTTATTTATACAATACTCATTATACAATGGTATCTATCTATTCTAACTGCCTGACAGCCGAGGATGACTACGAAAGGCCATTGTTTATTAGGGATGAACAATGGGTCCAAGTATTAATCTTTCCAATTTTCTGTTTTGAAAACAAAAATCGGATTTATTTACAAAATGACAATCAACATAACTAAAACCGCAAATCCTGCTTCTGTTAGTGCTTGCAATTTACCACTTCCTAGTGTTAGCTACGGCAAAACAAAATAATTAATTAAACTTGCGCAAACTGCCAATCTAAACATCAAGACTTTTTTAAATATTCAAAACTCAGAGTCAGCCTCAGACTCAGCAAAACTCTGTACTCGAACTCAGCAAGAAATTCAAACTCGGTTCATTTGTATTATTTATATCCCTTGTATAGTTATAATGTGCTTAGTTTTGTTGTGATTCTTGAATGGTAGACTGGGAATTGAAAGGTAAGGGATTAAAATTCCTGGATTAAAATCCCCACAGAGTCAACATTTTTTTATAGGTTTCTGATCCACCTGTGTCCCATGGCCAACATGGCTATGATGAGAACACTGACCGTACACTGTCGGTGGGAAGATCAGACGGTGAGGAAGAGGATTGGTCACCCACCCTCATATGCCGAGGCTAAGAAAAGGAGGGCACTCATACTTCATACCCATGGCTGCCTTTCAGACTAGCATAAGGAACTGTTCTTATTTTTGTCAAGTGACCCATCATTTCCCATCAGTATTTAATCTGACCCACCTCAACTACCAAGGCGTCCGGAGAGAATCTGACTCTCTTATAAATGTTATTGGCTGAAGGCTAAACGAGCATTTACATTACATTACATTACATTACACGGCTACTGTCAGATGACTGATTGTTTTATGTGTCATGGAATTCGGGACAATTTAGAAATTGTTGAACAGTTTTTTATGGTACAAGTTGGAAGGCATTCTATGATGCAGTTCTGTACATGCTACTGAAAAGTCTTTTCTTTCTCTATTATGTAATCACTTAGTTGGGATGAACCGAGACTTGGCTTGGATACTCGATACGGTGCTCGGCATTACTCAGACTCCGACAAACAATGGGTCTGAGTATGTGAGTATTAATAAAAGTCTGCTTGTGAAGCAAAAATCGGAATTATGCTAAACTGCCAAACTAAAAATCAAGAGAACGAGACTTTTAAATATCTGATACTCGGTACTTGGACTCAGTATTACTCACTCGTAATACTCAGCACTCCCCACTCTGCATGAAATTGACACTCTGTTCATCTTTAGTGATTAGATCAAGTAATTTATACATTTTATATGCTGAATGAGAATAAATATGCTCCTATAATAATCATTGTAATCTCTCTTTAACATCTTGCTCTGTTTCTGTCACACAGAGGGCCTACACACTTTTTACCCTCTTTTCTTTAACTTGGCTTGCGTAAAGTTTGTCATGAACATTGGATCGTCGGTTCGTCGGAGTTATTTCAACACTTTTTTCGGTATGTTTCCATCGAACTACAGAGCTGAAATTTTGCACACGTGTCGCGCTTGCATGACAATGCAGTGTTTCAAATTTTTACGGACATAACTCAGAATTTGAGAACAAAATGACAAAAAATGCAAATAATTAAATATTGTTTAGCCACTCGAACGAGCCCTCCTTGATGAGCTCCACTCCGGCAAGTTTACGTCATCAATGATCTCTTAAGGAAATGGATCAATTGCACCATCTACCAGATTACCAAAAGTCAATAAAAGAGGGTCCCGAAAAACTCATGTTTTTTTCTTTCACTTGTTTGATTGCTCATCTTTGTTTGGATGCTTCGTATGACGAAGTTATCAGCTTCTAACTTTGTAGCATATGTTAATTTTTTTATAAATTTCCTATTTCAGAATATTTTGCAAATGTCACAATAGAAAGACATCGAGTAAACTGGCTGATACATCAAAGAGTATGTTTTGCCTTTGGACAATGGATGAATGAAAAGATGAAAAGGTGCTGATACTAATTTCAGACTGAAGATCTTATCGCAGCAGCCTGCGGGCATTTCGAACTAATCGTGGATTCTCCATAGCATGAGCAAGTGCAATGCAGTTGATATGTACAAGATCTGTTTTTGGAACAAAAGAAACTCTGTCAAAATGCTCCTTACAGTCAAATTTTTCTTCATTTTACTCAACATCATGTTCTACACGTCGTCCCTGAAGTGGATGCTGCATGGGTCGGTGTACAGCCGGGTTACGGCAAACGAGAGTCGGATGTGGTTTCTGGGCAACTACACGGAACACTGTAAGACATTTCTGTTGCCAAAGACGGCTAACGTCGGAGTGACGAACACAAGGGAGAGGAATCACATTGCTAAGCAGCTTTGTCCTTGTGTGCCGGAAACTCTGAGTAAGTTACGAATTTATACTGTTGTATATAGTTATTAGAATTATATATATATATGCATGCATCTATTTTGGTTTATAGACATACATATATGATTGTATATGCTTAATGCTGCTTATGTGTGTGTGTGTCTAATGTGCACACATACAAAGGCATGCATACCTACATGCATTTATATACATACATGCATGTATGTATGTACGTGCATATTTATATGATTAATGTAGCAAGTGGCGAAAGCACTGCACTCAAATGTGGCCAGCTGATCTGAACATGTGTATTTTAAACAGTTGGAAATTGTATGCCGTCGGAAAGTGGATGCAATTTGAAATTGTATGCAATTTGAATGTATGTGCAGTTGGATTTTGTTTGGAGTTTGAAAGTGTATGCAATAAGAATATGTTTGCAGTTAGAATGCAAATGTACTTTGAAAGTGTATGCAGTTGGGATATGTTTGCAGTTGGCAAATGTATGCTGTTTGAAAGTGTTTGCAAGTGGAAAGTGTGTGATAGTAATTAGTTGCTTCACAAAGATTGAGATGTGTCTAAATATCAATATCACCAGTATCACTTATGAACCACTTGATCTGCACAAGTTTTCAAACTGCATACTGAATACTTACTTTTGACTTACCTTTCAGTGTTACAGAAACTGAACTTATTATTATGTAGAGGTTGTTTTTTTCAATCCACTTTTAAAAAATGCCCTTTTGTGTGCAGCTCTTTTATTTATTCAACACATGGAATGCTGCTAACAAGTGCTATGAACAGTTGAGGATTACATCTTTATGACTCAATGACACTTCAGGAGATGCTAAGAAGGAACTATTTGCCAGTAATTGTCTTGGTAAATATGCACTCCTTCCATGGCAATAACTGCTGTGTTTGGTCTGTATCAATGTTTGATTCAAGTCAAGTATTGTGTTAGTATCATATTATTCAGACATTTGTAACATGTGCAATTAAGCAAAGGTTAATTAACTGTACGTAGATTTACTTAGACGTTATTCCCCCCGTTCCTCCTGGAACATTGGTCAACAAGAGCTCTCCATCTCATAACTGACTGTAACAACCTCATAATAGAGATGACTAGCATGAAGGTCTTTCTACATAAATTGTGGATGTAGAATGGGATGCAGCCTGAGACATCCGAAAACTGTTCATTATTAACCATGTCCAGCAGAACCATGGTACATGCAGTGTTGTATACAAGACTTGAAACTTCAAGAACAAGACCAGACCAAGACAGTGAGGTGCCGAGACCGAGACACTAGGTTCAAGACAGTACGAGACAGTAAAAGACAAGTGGTCCTATATAAAATGCTGTAAAATGCTAATGTATCAGTTTTCGGGAATAATGTTTATTTGTAATTTCAATTTGAAACTTATGATGTATATAGTACAAATTCCTGAGAACAGTTTTTATAATGCCGTGCAAGATTTTAAGACAATTCATGCGAAACTTATCGAGACCGCTTGTTCGAGACAAAACAAGACATTCACTTCAAGACAGTTTCTAAACTTTCGAGACACTACCTCGAGACCGAGACAGCAGGCTTCCAAGACCGAGACCGAGACACTAAAAAACTGTCTCGAGACTGAGACACTGTCCCAAGACCATGCAACTCTGGGTACATGTAACTCTCTCTAATGCACTTTGGCCAAGCATTGTAGATTTCATAAGATACTGCATTTTATTCAGAATACGGCAGCACCTGATTGGTTAACCGAATATAGACCATTATGAAGAATGAAGGAACTAACAGTACTGTTGCTGGGTCACGGGCCTCACGGCTGTTACATTTGTACTGCAAAGTAAACATTTTTTTACCATGGCCTGAGGCATGTGCACCTGTGGCCTACTGTTGAAAGTGCCTGTGATAAATAGGAGATTTCCCTTGCCATGCACAGTGGTGCATTCAGTTAGACCATTAGTTATTAGAACTGTACCGATTATTCGGCCGGCCGATTAATTGGGCCGATTATAGAGATATCGGCAATATCGGATATCGGCAAGATAATAGGCGCCGATATTAAAAATTACTTTTTGAATTTTATAATATTATTTTCAGTCTATAAAAGCAAAATGACGACAGCAACATCATTGGGTCTGCGAAGGACAGCATTTAGTTCCGTTCCCATATCGTGTCGTCGAGCCAATGTATCTAATCTGTATTGCCTGCCTAGGATTAGTCCCCAACTACATGCATACGTCTCCTACATAGCAAGTGTTTGCTTGTCTCACAACAATAGGCAGTAGCAGTAGGTCTATCTTTTGGAACCGGACATCTTGAGAAACACAATGAAATAATCGGCAAAATAATCGGCAAAATAATCGGCAAAATAATCGGCAAAATAATCGGCAAAATAATCGGCTAAATATTCGGCTAAATAATGGGCTAAATAATAGGCTAAATAATAGGCTAATTGGGTATTGACAAATGAATATTCCGCAATAATCGGTATCGGCATAATCGGCAAAAAGTTATATCGGTACAGCTCTATTAGCTATGTTATTATCTGAAGGACTGTGTGTGTGCTTGCTTGAGCAATTTCTATGTAATGAATCTAGGCAGTGTGCTCAGGTATTGTTTTGTATCTATAGATTTATATAGCGCCTTTCTTAGGTTTCAACAGCTGCCAACCATGGGCCAGAGAGTAGAAATCCAGCATCACCCAACATTTCACTTTATAAGGGATTTGAAACTTTAATTACTTGCATTGACATTTCACTCCATGTGAACCCATCATTACCATATAGGATTGCTGGTCTTACTTACACGATTTCCTTGATTACATAAAAGGCAAGAAGACAGTGACTTGATCATGTCCCATCTCCACAAATGCCAGAACTATGGCAGCTTAAGACATTGAACTTACTAATAAGAAAGCAAAATTGTGAAGCTTATTTTGTGGCATGCTTTTTAAATCTTTAAATTTTGCAACTGAGACTGAAATTGGGAGAGCAGTGATTTTCCTTAGCTAACTAACTAACCACCTCCCGCTCTATGTGATAGAAGGACCCATTCAGAAGGGCAGCATCAGGCTGTCTAAACTCATGATGTATGTTGTTCATATTGAATTTTTTTTAGCAGAACTAATTTGCTCCTAACGACTTTCAGAGGCATTCTAAAGAGATTCATACTGCAAAACACACTAAGACAAGCCTTGCCAGGATTAACTTCTTTTTGCTATTGTTGCTTACTCGAATTTGCGATCCCAAACTCAGATCAATGGTGAAATTATCATTGAGAACAAACACTTCCGGTAAGGTGTGAAGATGATAGATTAGAGAATGTCTATTCTGGATTTCTGATTTGTCTGCAGATGGTGTTTTACTTATTTTTGGCTATAATTATTTGGGCGGACAGGAAGCTAACAGGTGTAGAAATTTGTCTTTTTAAAGCAGAGATTTTTTTACTTCTCTCTCAGGTAAAAGGAATGATTGATGTAATGTAACTATTGCAATGTCATTTGATTATATCAACATTGATTATTTGATTATAGCAACATTGTCGGGCTATTGCCTCTGGGGCCCAGGTTATACAAGTTTTGTTACAAATAATTATAAAATGAGATTACATATCAGACTATAAGTATAATTTTTCTCTTAGGGTGCACGCTGTATAGGGTCTGTTGAATAATGTTTGACACACTGGCATGCAGACCACAGCAAGCAAGTTCAATTCCCGCTACCCCTGAGGTCGACTAGTCTTTCATTCATTGGGTGGTGGCATTGATTAACTTAGTTGTATAGCATGATGGATGCCTTGCATGGCTGCAGTACAGTTAAATTTGAATGTTGTAATAACTTATAATCATTCGTTCATTCTGTACTTGTAATCATGCTACAGTTTGTCAATTTTAAATTGAATGATGATATTATTATCTTCTCTGTGCCTAATCCAAACTCTTGTATTATACAACTCATACGATTGTGTTCTGATGGTGTACAAATGTGCGAGCACTGTCACCACGTTACAGTTTTATGGGGGGAAAATAGTTTCAAGTCTGATGTATGATAGTTGATGAAGAAAAACATTGAAAGTGATTGACCACCAGATCTCAGAGCCCATCTATTGCATCTCTGTCTAGGGTATGCAGTGACTTAAACTCCTACAAACTAATGCGTGTATGCTATCATTTTGTTGCATGCACGACATTGCTATTTGTGAGTTTTTTATAGATAACCCGACAGCCCACAGAAATAAATGGATGTCTGTATTTGTGAATGTGTGCGTGTATGTATGACTTTGTATATATGTGTATGTGGTATGTGTATGAGGTATGTGTATGAGGTATGTGTATGAGGTATGTGTATGAGGTATGTGTATGAGGTATGTGTATGAGGTATGTGTATGAGGTATGTGTATGAGGTATGTGTATGAGGTATGTGTATGAGGTATGTGTATGAGGTATGTGTATGAGGTATGTGTATGAGGTATGTGTATGAGGTATGTGTATGAGGTATGTGTATGAGGTATGTGTATGAGGTATGTGTATGTGGTATGTGTATGAGGTATGTGTATGAGGTATGTGTATGAGGTATGTGTATGAGGTATTTGTATGAGGTATGTATATGAGGTATGTATATGAACTTCTTATCTGGCTTATTTTTAAGGGCTTTGCATAGTATTACACTCGGATAGAGTGTATTGAGATGCAGCTGAACGCTTGTCATTGTTATTAATTGGTATGCATCCAAGCTTTTACGAAGCACCTTGTTATCTCTCAGCAGTTATATTCCCTATGTGAGTGTGGTAAGATTCATCTGAGGTTTTGTTTTTCTCTTAATAATAAACCTTGAGAAAGGTTTTTGGTACCTATCAAGCATCAACAAGGAACCGTCAAATACGATAGTGCTGCACCCTAGGTATAGTAAAAGAAATTTGCCTCCTGGCTTGAACATTGAAGAACACTGATGCAATAAATGTTAGTGTGATGTAGATTAATTATTGCAAGCATGTATCTCTATGATGATCCTACTTTGAATGCCCTGGATGGGTTGTTTCCTTGTTCAATGTAGTAAGAAATAAACGTTGCTCTCTAAATGAAAGCTCACGTCATCAGAAATCGTTGACAACCGAGAAAGATTCTTTCATTGGACTGAGTTGTTGATTGAGCTACTTATATTGAGTTGATTTTGACGAAGGCGTCTGAAAAGCATTCACGGTCTGATGGCCATTAATCTACATTAATGAGAAGGTTTTTTAACCTGACGGGAATTAAGTAAATCTCAGATGCAGTGACGTAAGATCCCAGGCTCCCAGCTGCTTCCCATATCCTGCCCACATCATATTATTCATCTGCATCTGAAGCACGGGTTGGACAATAATAATAATGTACTTTTGGGGAAATTGTTGTCGCTTATATGTCTAGTTGATGCACACTTTGATCTTGTGTATAAATATAATTTAATTGTTTGCAGAGTATGGGCTTTTGCATGTACAATGTACAACATAGGTGTGTGTGTGTGTGGATGTGTGTGTGTAGGTGTGTGTGGGTATGTGTGTGTGTGTGTGTGTGTGTGTATGTATTTGGGTCTGTGTGTGCTTCTTCTAAATGGTTTGGTTGGCACAGCACCCAGTGCATCGGCAGATGTTGGTTTATCTGCGTTCTTTGTTTGAATTGAAGCCTGAATGCAGTAGTCAGGGTCTGGTATTATTACCAAACTGAATCACCCAGGTGATGTTCAAGTTCACTCTCCTGCATCAGTTTACCTCAGTCCCTGATAAAATGCCAATGAGAGCAGTTTCCCTTTGGACGTCTTGAGCAGCAAATCGAATCTCATTCAGTTTGTTTTGCTCTTTCACTGTATTTTATATATATATATATATATATATATATAATATAATGTGTGGGTATGTCTGCATGTGTGTGTTTCAATGTATATATATATAATATAATGTATATAATATATATATATGTGCGTTTTCTTTTCTTTGAAAAATCACTGCAATTTGTAGTGCTTGAATGCATCTATTTGGTTGTAATGAGCACAGATGAATTCTCTCCGTTTGTCAGTCATTTGCTATATCCGTTGCTTTCTCATATTTTATTCAAGTCTTGTTTTATTTGTGTTCTTAAAAATGTGTTGGATTTCGTATGTCATTGCAGCGATAGCTGAATAAATAAAGGACAGTCAGATAGTTCAAACCTATGTTTAGAGTTTTATGTGCATATGGCCTGTAACAAGTTGAAATATAATATTGTTCAATTTTTTATGTTAAAATCAACGAAAGATTTGATGAGAGTTATCGTCATTCAGTGCCTTCCTTATACATGTTTATTTTGCACACATCTGTTTTGAATATATGTAGGGTGTAGTCACTAAAACCACTTTGTATCTATTTAAAGCATAGGCTTTCTTAAATATTGCCAGCTCAACATCACCCATAGGGTATACATGTATGTATGTGTATAACTATGTATAACTTTCTGTTATGAACCCATACAGTCTACGATCCTCTGCCAACTACAGATCTGTGTTTTCCAGAACTAATACACGAATGTTTTCAATTAGATACTTCGGTCTAAAGGCATGGAACAATCTACCAGGGGAGATATGTTCCTGGAAAAATCTCGGTTCTTTTAAAAAAAGAATATGCGAATATTTGAACATTTGAATATTTGATCAATTCAGATTATGTGTGTACCTATAGATATATAAACTTATTGTCATTATGCATATAGTTAACTAGTTAAGTATTTTTTTTCCAAGTTTCAATGTCATATCAGCTGCCATAATTACTTGTCATACTAGGGTGACCGGACTATGTGACTTGTGTCTTTTGGGGGTTTCTTCCTTGTTGGCTCCTTTTCCTTAAAAAATCTAGATTTGAATTATACTTGTAGTACTTGCTTGGATCAATAAAAACCAGTTGTTATGTTATGTATATATGTGTGTGTATGTATGTAACTATGTGTATATATATATATATATATATATATATATGTAATTGAAATTCTTTAAATTGATATCGCCCTTCTTCCAAGGTCTTTGCTCAGAAGTGCACACGCCTCAAGGGCACAATTGCAGTTGTACTGCAGAGCAATTGTGTGTGAAAGACTTGCTCAAGGTCCCTACACAGTGACTCCATGGACGACGGTCGAACCCGCTCACTCAGTGCACACTGAGTGTGTATATGTATATAACTGTATATATATTTATATATGTGTGTGTATATATTTCGATTTCGATTAAACGAATATGGAATTGAATTGAATTGTGGGTAAAGAGGTCATCAGAGTGCAGAAAAACCTCAAGTAGGTTGGGGCCACACCAACCAGGCAGTTTCACACAAGGGAAAAGGTTTTGAACCCTAATATCATGCTGCTGAATAGGGAGCCAGTGACTTGAATCGCACATAAAGCCTTAAATATTTGCACATTGTGGCATGCCACCTATAAGACAAGCAGCAGCATTAAGAATTGTCTTAAGTTTGAGATAATTGGATGATGAAAGACCAATGTATACAGTATCCCCAAAATCCATCTGAGTGCAGATCATGGCGTGGACTAACATAAAAATAGGAAAATCAAAGCAACAAACACAAAATAACTATTTTGACTAGGAGAAACCAAGAAACAAATTCTCATCAAGCTTTACAGATAGGAAGCTAACAAATGCAATTTACTAAGCACTCACTGCAAATGATTAGAGTACATACAACTGAAAAAATATCCTGTAAAAGGAACTCCAAAAAATGTACTTCACTGCTGCACATCAGAATAGAAGAAGAAGGTTATGACAGGACAATGACATGCTAATATTATTTGCGAAATACTCAAAACATAAGTGCTGTTGACTGATAAATTAACAAAATACTCAAGATACATGCACACATATATGCACGTTGTTACATATATACACGTTGTTACGTATATATATGTACAGTATTTTACACACACAGACATATAAATAGTTACATACATACAATACATTCATATATATGTGTATATATATATATGCATGTATATATAAGTCATAAACACACACACTTAGGTGGTAGTGAAAAACATATTTTTTTCATAATCCCAGGAATACCCCTAGTTCTGTTCGCATTGGAAGTAGAAACTCATGTGCAAAGTCTTTTTAAAATATTTCATTATTTAGGTGTGCCACATGACAACTTAAATTTTGCATATGTCATCATGCATAGTTCAAGCCGTAAAAATCAACTTTATTTCTGGTGCCAGTTAAATACTTACAGAACCTATTATATTTGATTGCTGCAATATGCGATGAGTGCGATGTTCATAGATAGCTGAGTACCTTATTCTGTCACATCTGTTTTATAAATCAATGATCAAATAACAAATATATAAGCGACAGCAGCTCTCGATAGAAGGAAGGTTAGCGATAGAAATGCAGTATAACTTTGGCTTCATTCTCAGAAACTGTTCGCCCGACCTCTGATTCAATCCATGGTCCACTCGATGAAGCAGAGTAAGGAAGAGATCAGAAACTATTGTGATACTTTAGGACAGCTTTGGTATAAAAAATTTCAAAATCCCACTTGTCGTACATGGGATTGTTAAGTTGTGCCCTGGTATTTCTGGATATGCTGAGAAGTTGACTTCCGGTTTACGGCTTGCCGATCGTTGTTTCAGGATAAGTGGACTAAACTTTCCTAAATATAATTGGTGACATTATGGCTTATGCAGTAGTTGAAGCAATAAAAAGTTGGAATCGTGATGATAATGTGAAGGCCATTATAATCGTGATGAGAATTGAAGGCCATGTCCTTTGACACCACTTCAAGCAACGGTGGAACTCGATTCGATGCAGTCGTTCCTATCGAAAAGGACGACAAAAAATCTACTACACTAACTACAGCGTCACACACTGTTCAGTCGTCACTAAGTGATGCAATATGTTTCAATCGTCTCATGAAATTCAGATCGATAAATCGATGATTTTTTAACTTCAAATACGATGAGGTTCTTCATAATACAAGACATCCCAACTGATTGGCTGAAAAAGATTAGACTTTAATATATTTTATGGAGACATCATACAGGGCAGCATCTATATCCATTGCAGTGTCAGCAGACACTGAGAGGTTGAGTGTGGTTAACGATCGGTAAAAGAGGGAGTGGCACAGACCAAGAATGCAATCATATACTGACTAAGGATGAAGGTCAAAAGCAGGCCTTCATCCAAGCGGACTTCGAGCATTGAAAGAAGCAACCAGACAAAAACTATTCAACGGTTAAAAAATTGGACCAATAAATATTTTAATGTTTTAATAAAACTGACAGAGTTGAAAAATGCTCTAAAGTACTCTTTAATTATTCTAGGGCCTACTTTTAAGCAAACAAATTTGAATTTACTTACTCCTACACAAAATTAACAAACCGCAACTTAACTTACAGAGTTAAATTTATTACAATCTGGGTGCCAGAGTCAGACACCTAAAGTTCTTCTGTTGTGACTCAGTCCTGTCTGAGCTTCATGTCGAAACTGGACGCAAAGGCATGACATGTGATCTTCAACTGGCAATATAAATGTTCGATTCCTTTACATTCATACTGTAGATTACACTCGAACATACTTATTAGGCAAATGTTATTGGCTATTTGTTTTTAAAGAAGATACTCGGAACATGGAAAGAGACTTGGAACGTGGAAAAACAAATTTGCATTAATGGCCTTACTACAATTGCAAAATCAAGTCTTTTCTCAGTTAGAAGGCTAACCAGAAAACATTCTCGATACAAAAAGTCCACATCAGCTGACCTCTAATAGGAACTTTATACAGTAGATTATACTTGAACACTTTATTTACAATACAATCAATCATCTCTGACCGTTTGAATATCAAGGCATAACGTTCTGCAAACAATGTTATGGATTCATATCATAACTTTCAAATGTAGCACACAGCAGCCGCTGTGTATTAGGTCACAGCAACAATTTTACATGCATGTACCTTTCCATGCATATAAATATATATATATATATATATATATTCTATATATGTACATATTCAATGGCATGCTTGCTTTTAGTCACTTTACAAACACAGCTGTGAAGAGAATTTCGAACATATTACGCCAACATCGTCACTCCTTCAAAACATGTTTCATTGATTGATGCAGTACAGTTAGTTATGAATAATTTACAGTACAGGTTGAAATTCTATGTTGATTGCTATTTGAATAATGATTGGACTTATTGAGACCATTTATGTTGCACCAGCACATGGGCAGTACCATGAACAGGACAACCCAGATCATGTTGTTTTCAGAGTCATACATTGAAAGTTATTTAAGCTTGGCAATGTTGAACTTTTATGTGTTAAAAATATATAAGAATCTCACTTGGTTCACATTGATATGTGGTCCTTTGTGTTACTCAGGATCACACAATGTTTTGAATGGTTACATTTTAAGAACTGAGGTACTCGTGTTTGTCCCTATTCAGGAACTAATTGTTTGGGTTCTGTGCAGGCAATATTTTATGCAACATGAAAATCTGGGACAGTATTTGAAGTCTGGATGGAATATGCTTTGGCTATTCATTGTTTTGCTAGTTTTGCTCCAGTGTAGTTTTATCATCAGCGAATCTTGTGATGTTAGGTTTTGAGAATAGCAGATTATCCATTATTGAAGCAATTATCAAGTTACGAGACCTCTACATCGGCGACTATTGATGCTGTTCTCCAGTGTCAGATGAAACACGGAATGCATCCAAGATCTAGATCTATAAATGTTTTGCAAAGGTATCTGATCTGATAAATATCTAATATCTCATAAAGCTGTAAAGCATTGAAGATGCTTCATACTTTCCTGTCAGATATTATCCTGTCTCTGCTCTATTCCTGGCCAGTCTCGGTGTTAGGTGCATTCATCTATTGATGTGTAAGACTATTTCCCTTATATTCAAAGTGTTGCCTTGATTGGCTTGGCAATCTGGGGTGGGCTACATGGTGCTTTTAGCATTTTAATTGTAATTATTGCAAGTAGTTATCAAAATAATCATTATATAAGAAGCCTAGTCCTTCCATTTAACAGTTTAGTTATGATTATACATCATACATATGTAATAATTTAAGCAATTTGAAAAATGTTGGGGTTAAAGTTAATACTAGCATCCAGGGCTGGTTGTGTTCTTTTTAATTTTTATAGAAATTTATATAGCACCCCTTCAAGATTTCTACTCTAGGAGATAGATAAGGATTTCAGTAACATCTACAAGATGTAATGAAATTATTCAGTTTTGAGCACTCAAAAAGGTTTTCTGGATGATTATTTGCAAATTGATCCAAAGATGTGTGTTCTAAATATTCAGTTTGATTATCAGGTCGAAATTAAACCAGATTCTGAGAGCCGGACTATGGATATTTTTTTTGATAATTGACTAACATCTTTTTATTAGGGGTCAACTGGGTGGACTTTTCCATCTGGTACTAAATCCATGTATTTGGATATACTATTTTGTGAGTCAGAGTTCCGTTTATTCCATATTCAAAACTCAACATTTTCATGGGATAAGGAATTATCAAAATTAATTAATTTTTTTAATAACTAACTAATGCATTTCTTGTTGTTGAAATAAATAATTAATGACATGAACCTGACTTTCGTTTTGGTCTGTTATGTTGTGATTTAATTTTCTGGTGAATTATAAATAAAACAAAGTTTTAAAAAAATATGATTTTTGGGGGGGAAATTTGTGACTATTTGCATTGATGTGCATTATATTTGCCAAGGCTATTACTATCCGAATAGTGCTAAAAACAGTGATATCTGTCTGATCCCTGAATAACTGTGTACATTTTGCGTGATAATTTTTAATTAATGAACTTTTTAATCTAACGATGTGTATGGTTCCTATCATTATTCTGACAGTATTCAATCCATGGTAACTTCAAGTTAAACTGTACAGTCTGACACTCTGACATTTGAGGCTATGAGCAATGCATTCATCACTCTGTCATCCCGTGACAATCTTGTCGACCTAGTGTCTAATGTCTATAAATAGAAAGTGATATTCAGTCTATTGATGAAGAACAGGCCTTTCTCTTTAGCTCCAGGTGATTATTAGTCTATACACAATTGCACATGTTGCAAAAACAGAATGCAGTTAAGCATATGAGAAGATAACAATTGATAATTGTGATTTTTATTATTGATTCTATTCATGCTTACAAAGGGTTGAATTGTTGCCTTGACGAAAATCCTGTGGTTTCAGTTGTAAGTAAATCAGGACTCAGCTGTTTCATATGTCAATGAAATTATTATGCTGTTGACAGCATTTGTTTCCTAATACTTGTACCTTGCTATTTTATGTTAGAGGAAAGGTTTGGAAGACTTCCTGTATCACAAACAAATATTTCTAAATCCAGATGTTCTGTACAATAAGACTGAAGGGGTAAAAGCATACTGAAGAAGGGTATAAGTTGAAATCAGAAGGACTTTTGAAACTCAAGCGACATTACACCATAGACAATACTGTTACAATATACAATGCAGAAATACTATTAACCGGTCAGCAGGCAATTTGGGCAATACTATTGATAAATGGCAACAATACTCATTCCCAAACATTCTCTCTTATGTCCTTCTCTTACCTCAAGACCTTTCAAGCTGTGCTGAGTTGTGAGTGCATATGTTTAGTTTTCAATATAATCATACGTTTGCTGCTTCTAATACTATCTCAGACTGTAAAACTGTGCTGTAGCAATTGGAAAATAAAGACAGGAGTGTGCAGTATGTTACAGCTGTATTTGACATTGACTTCCTTACATAATCGAGAAGTGTAGTCACAGCCGTAGGACAGAGCCCCAATGACATGGAACAATTACGAGTGAAGGACTTACTGAAGGACCCTGCGTAGTAATCGCCTTGGGAAGCTCGAACCTGTACTCTCCATGGTTCCAAGCCGTTCACTGTGACCAATTGTCTGCTTCCAAGTGGAATGTGGTTGAGATAGAAGAAAAGATATGGTTCTGAAGAGGCCAAGTGCTATATCAGGCTGAGTTTGAAGTATCCAGTAATGATTTGTGTAAAGAGGAGCCAGGAACAGAGCTTGAGAGGGAAATTTTTTTTAAAGAAAAAAACAACCCTTGGCAGAGAAGTTACGGTCTACTATGAATGCAAGAATGAGCCTGTGCAGGGATCAACCATTCTGTAGCTGACCTCAGATATGATTCTCATCCCATGTTTTAATCTGTGCTATTTCCTAAACTGAAGGTACCATATAGCTACTGTTCCTTTAAGGCTGTCACCCAGATGCTGATTTATTTGTGTATAGAAATGCCTGTATGCCACCAGATTCCTACTTTGGTCACATTGGACAAGTCCTAATTGATCATCTATCAAGATATTATTTTCAATATGGAGCTTATACATAAATTGGTGTGATTATTCGATCTGGTCCTTAAAAAATCATAGAGTTGAAAATATCATTTGTACCTTAAAAACATCTGACTATTCAGGAATTAGTCTAAACGTGTTTTGATTCTGGTTCAATATCAAGTAAGTTGAGTGTATTTTCTGTCTGAGCCGGGCTTTACAGACTTCCGCTTACTTGTTTTCATGGTAATACCTACATTGTACATTATACTGGGTTTTGTTGTGAACTTCTTGTTCTGTTAAGCTTGTTTTAAGTTAGTTCTATTTTGTGTGTATAGAGTTTATCCATGGATTAAGTCAGCACATGTGACGAAAATGGCCATGTTTCCAGTTGTTCATTTTTACATTCATCCGCATGTACTTTTCTCGTTGTCATCAAGTCATGCCTCAAGCATGTTTGTGATGTACTTAAGTCTTAAATCGTCCTGTATTGAGTGTCTGGATAAAGCCGTGCACACGTTTTTACTCAGTGAATCTCTGTGATGTGCAATTTGTGTGTTGTGAGCTTTGTTGCCTCTGGTTGTCACTCCTGTTTTTCCATGCTAGGAGATCCAGGTTGTCTATTATTAGCTATGGATGGGAGTCCATTTGTCTCTCAGACAGACAGACAGCCAGACAGACGATCAGATCGCCTGTGATGACGTTTCTGTTTATCTGAATGCTGGTTGCTTACTGACTAACTTGTTCTTTTTAATGTCTCTGGTAACATTTAGGCATCTGCATGCAGCGCTATTGAATGGTACATAAAAGGTGATACATGGTAAACCTATTGATTCATGTGCATTGTCAGTGCAGAATATACATGATCACAATTTATTAACGATACCTTACTAAATGCAATACGATGATTGTTGCTTGTATTTATTTGTATATCTCAGTGTGTATTATGATATTTATATATGCAGTTGATGCTGCTTAGCTGTGTAGACTCGGAATTTCACATACAATATGTGAAATTTACTAAATATATATATATATAAGTACTCGTATTTAATAACAGATAATAACAGATTGAATCGACGTACTACAATGCCTCCACTGCCTCCACGCCCTCCAGTACCCATTCAGTCAAATTAAATCATATTTTCCAGGTGTCTAAGCACATCTATATCCACTCCGTTAAGGTCAGAGTCTCAAAACCATTTAATGTTTCTACAACTTAAACAATTGCCATGCAAGCTACAGGGACAGAGTGAATATCGGCGGCGCAATGGATTGTTTATGATTCTTGGGGTCTGAACTGGTAACAATATTATGTTAACTGTTGATACGACCACAGTGCTGGTCAGACAGACCATTGGACCCCCCCCCCCCGGCAGTGTAGCCAGCTGCACTGCATGGGCGAACTGTCTATGGGACCAGGATTCTCTGAGCTGCCTAGACCAGTAAGCAGCGTTGATATAATATTCAGAGCAATGCACAGCGTAACTGTAGTCAGTTATGCATTTATGCCATATACAGTTTTATACACATTAATATATTCTATTTTAGAACATTACGGGCCAGCTCCTAGCATCTCCTGCCAGTTTCTACCAGTTTTATGCATTTAAGCGAATTATGCACATATTTGTTATGCACTTAGATGTTGTTAACTGTATAATTATTATGTGTTTTTAGGTTTGTGTTGAGACTGTCACTGTTATATGTTTTTTTTGTATCGGTCAATAGAATCACTCATTGTGTATATGTTTCATAAATGAGCTGTGCAATGTAATATTCAGTGTATTTGTCTGGAACTGATGAATATCTGAAGCTGATGAATTGGTTTACTTAAATGTGCATTTATTTATGTTCTGAAGTCAATTGATGCCTAGCAAATACTCTGATTGCCTGCCGCATATGAGCGATAGTCATATGAGTGAAGGGCCCTATGAGCAATAGTCTTTGAACAACAGTCCTATTAGTTTAAAGTCATATGATCTATAGTCCTATGAGCGGTAGTCCTATGAGTGTAAAGCCTTTGAGCTATGCATGAGACCACATCCCTGCTATACATGATACTTGAATCAAGTTGAGTGATGGTCCTGTGAGTGTAAAGCCCTATGAGCTATTATTCTTGATCAATTTTCTAATGAGCGATGGTCTTATGAGCAATAGCCTCTACACCCATGTAAGATAAGTGAGAATGGAAGGTGGAGAAGTGCATTATTTGGGGTTGAAGACTGAGGTAGGAGATAGAGGAGCTTGAGGCAGATGATGGTAGGAGAGTGGATAGATTTGACAGTGCTATTGATGTGGGTCATCGTAGGAAAGAGATTCTCTGTGAAATGTGCTATAAGGATTGAGTAGAGAATTTTTGTGAGGCATAAGGATGATCAGGTTGAGTGGTAGAGGTCAGGTTTAGTAACAACAAAGGTTAGGAAGATAGACAGGCAGATGGATGGATGGATGGATGGATGGATGGATGGATGGATGGATGGATGGATGGATGGATGGATGGATGGATGGATGGATGGATGGATGGATAAAAAAAAATAGGCCGGTCGGTGTCTGGGATGATGTTGGGAAATGGAGTAACATGAGAAGAAGATAGGAAATAAAGATGGAAAACAGGATATAGTGTCATATATATATATAATATATATATACATATATATATATATATACATACATTATGAGATGAAGCATGGTAACAAGTAATAAATTATTAATACACATATAAATAATGCTTTTGAGAAGTTATAAAAGGAGCAATGTACGTCTCCATTGCATGCAACATTGAACATACCTATATATACATTTATAAATTAAAGACTCGCTTCCATCATTCCATGCTGCTGGTTGTGATAATGGCACTGTGCAAGACAATGCTTACACATAATGAATCAATTACTGCTAATGGATAAGGCACGGTTATTCAATCCCGTGTTAATTGGTCCGTTGGACATAATGATTTCCACGTGGACTGACTTTTATTTTCCATTAACTATCGTTGGAAATGGTGTTTGCGTTCATGCTGAACATTTGGCCACAATATGTGGTGTGAGTTTTCAGGTAAACAGAACTCACTATTCGTCAAAATTACGAATGCGCTTCACTACTCTGCCGAGTTTCTGTTACCTTTTGACCTCATTTATCAAGTTGATACCATTTTCTGAAATGCTTTTCTGTTGGAAAATGTCTCTAGGTAAATTCCTGGTTACCATCATGCTGAAAATTATCCTAGAGAAGTATTTTGAGATCTACTTTTTTATTCTTTATTAGTGGCAATATTGACATCGAGTTTTAGTGGAATCTGTGTTGCTTTTGCTGAGTTTGAAGTATTTGTTGCATGTTCTGTTTCCCTTTTTTAAGTCGTGAATGAATATTTCTGTTTCAGTTGAGAGTTATCAAACTCAATCGATGTCTCTGTGTTTCTTTGTGTAGATAAATAATTTAGAAATCAGATTGATTGAGAATAATTATACTGAGCTATGAGTGCCAGTCTCCAAAATACAACTTCTTTTCTATTTGGGTTTTGCACCATAATGTCATTGTGTCTGAGACACCTTCCTAGTTTGCCCCCAACTTTCTGAATAACCCCAAACTTAATGAATAGCCTCCAATTTTATGGACATCCCCCAAAATTCTGAATGGCCCCAATTTCCTGTATGGCTCCAAATTTTCTGGACATCCCTAAATTTCCTGGACATCCCTCAATTTTCTGGACATCCCTCAATTTCCTGGATAAACCCCAATTTCCTGTCTATGAAGACTAAATTCCAGAGATCTACTTCAAATGGACTCCTGACCTAAATTTTATTTTCATAATGGATCATTGCTACTTTGGAAAACATGAATACAATCTTTCTGAAGCACTTGCAGATCAATGGTCAGATGTGGATGTATACATTAAGAAACACTAAATACAGGTTGAGCTTATACGTTCATTCGGTCATGTCTTTCCAAGGCATTGATGCAGGACTCATCGTGGGCAAAAGAGAAGAGATTTCAATTGTTGATTGAAGGTGCATTAACATCCTACCCATGAGTATCTGCTGATCTAGAGCAAATGCATTTTCAGTTAGATGGCTCAACTACTCACAGGCTTAGAATGGCACCATGTCCAGGGCTTAAAGTGTGCCTGGACGGTCATGGACGGCGTCCAGGCACTTATTTTCGAGGCTGGACGCCGTCCTGCCACTTATTTGACCAGCAGAGCCTGGACGCCGTCTATGAGCCTCCATGGGCGGCGAAATGAGTGCATTTCCTCTACATGCGTACGTTATTAAAATTGCGTGGCGTCATTGATGGACGGCTCCCCTAGCGTCCAGGCACTTCTTTTTTTACATTTTAAGCACTCACCATGTCTACCATATATTTGGGCTGGTACTGAGTAAAATCATTTGAACCCCAAAATTTATCTTTGATTAAATTCAATTTATTTGGTATCTGTTACGATGAGCATGAACAACTTGTTTAAATGTAATCACTGAGTCAGTGTGCAAAAGAAGAAACGCAATGATTTAATATTATTGTCATAAAAGTTAACAGTTCTCGCAAAATCGTTAGGCCTACTTTTCAGAAACCTCATCAAGCGAATAGCAGGTCAAAATTTTGACAGCTATTTCCTACCTGTAAATGTTCATTAGACACAGGGTTTTGCTGTCAATGCACATATTTTTATGGATAATTTATATATGTATATATTACATATATATATATATATATATTACATATATATATATATATATATATATATATATGCGGCTATGTAAATGTTGAGGTGATACATGGGCAATGTGTCTGAATTAAATCTGTAAGCCAACAGTTAATTGCTATGGATTCCGGTAATTTGTGGACCCATCTTTCACTTTCAAACAGCATTTATCTTAAATGACCAATATAGGTGTTTACTCCTTTCACATTTTCATTGTTTGCCACATCGTTAGCTCCGTAAATGGGTCGCTTGAATTCACAACATAAATAAATATATTACTGGCGCAAGTTGAAATTAATTGTTAAAATCAACACCCCTACCATAATTATATATAAAGATATATATATATATATATACATATAATGATATATATTTAAGGATATATACGTCTAATTATATATATCCCATGCAGAAGTTGCCAGGATCTTTGTCAGGTTCCTGATAGTGGCTTTATGAATGATGAGCTTCATAACAAATATTTGCATGTGCATTCATTTCGTGCACATACGCACATGTGTGCATGTATGTGTGTATGTGTGTATGAAACATATCCCTTAGATAAAACCTTTCTGGTCCTGTGAAATATGGGCATGAAGTTGTCCTGCACAAGAACAAGGAAATGCCTGCAAGCATTAGCGCAATTTTTTTTTAATTCTCCCTATGATCAATTGTCAAAGTTGATAATTAAAGCAGATTTGCTTTCGGGATTGGGAACAATTTGAATTTTATTTATTTCATATCACTTTGCAACTACAGGAAGTAGTCTGCTTATAAAGTATGATTTCGACCTAATTTTTTCTCCAAGAAATGTCCGTTATATTATGATAGCGGCAATATAAAGGTAGTCCATACAATAAGTTAGATTACACATATATTAGTTCTAATCATTACATGAAGGAGTTAGTTGTTTGGTTATGTTTCAGTGTGTTTGTTAAGTTTTCCTAGGTCATTTTATTGTGATAACACAGTATCCATAATACAAATAGATAAAATTTGTTTGACTGTGTTTCACTTTTCGTTGTAAGAAGACAGCCCTGTGAGCACACATGCTTAGTAACTCTTTAAGGTTTCCTGTTGAGTGTTGATGCCTGCAGCCAAAACTTGTAGTTGTATCATTACTGTGTTAACCTTCAACTGTTCTGGTTTCAATAGATGGTTTCATTTTGCATGCTAGTCTAGTGGTGAGCATGTTAAACTGTTAATCAAGAGCTCTGGGTTCAAATTCCGCTGAGGCAGTATTTCTTCTAGATTTCTACTCCACCTGTTAATTTTGAACATTTATATAGCACCTATTATATATGGCACAACTTTCAGGAATCTACTACAGAGCACTCCCATCCCTGCCATGACTAATGAAAAAGACTTGTGACTTGTAGGGACCTGTTGGGTTGATCAGGCGTGATGATGCAGCTCTAGTGGGAGATCCTTCCAGATGGAGAGGCCTACAAACGAGAATTCTCGGCGTCTCCAAGCGGATGAGAATGACTTATTGCTACCATTAATAACAGCTCAAAAAACGTTTGCAATTAATTACTCCATCTCTTCTAACAAAAGTATGATGTACGTAGTTTCCATCTGTTCAACAGAACTTTGAAAATGAAATAAGTATTCAGGGTTGTTATCTACTGAAATCAAGAAACATAAAGCTGGATAATAAATTTACAAAAAAACAGACTTTAATAAGATAAAACATTTGCAAATTAGCCAAAAAAGCTTTGAATAGACGGGTGTACTGTACATTTTTGCAGGGCCTACAGGCTCTGTCTGTCGAGGTAGAGGTAATGTGTACCACATTTTTTACAGGCCAAGGTTATGTGGCTTTTTCCAATATTAGGTTATATAGCACTGTCTTCATATCTCTAGGTTATGTGGCTTTTTCCAGATAATTACGTGGAATTCTTTTCATATCTCAGAAGATTTGTGTTCTGTCTTTCCTCTCTCTTTGTCTAGGAATTTGTCTGGTGAGAGAGACTTAGTCACAGCAGGCATCATAAATTGTTTGGGGATAGCCATGTGCCATCTGGGTGGATGACTTAGTGGCATAATCGCTGAAGATTATTAATACCTGCTGAAGCAGAAACATCGTTGATCAAAAGTGTAAAATGTCTGAGTCACCAGTAGGTAATTTCTTGTCTGAATCACAGGTAATTTCAAGTCTGAAAATCAGGTCATTTCTTGTCTGCATCGCAGGTCATTTCTTGTCTAAATTAGAGGTCATTTCTTGTCTGAATGAGAGGTCATTTCTTGTCTGAATGAGAGGTCATTTCTTGTCTGAATGAGAGGTCATTTCTTGTCTGAATGAGAGGTCATTTCTTGTCTGAATGAGAGGTCATTTCTTGTCTGAATGAGAGGTCATTTCTTGTCTGAATGAGAGGTCATTTCTTGTCTGAATGAGAGGTCATTTCTTGTCTGAATCAGATGTCATTTCTTGTCTGAATCAGATGTCATTTCTTGTCTGAATCAGAGGTCATTTTTTGTCTGAATCAGAGGTCATTTCTTGTCTGAATCAGAGGTCATTTCTTGTCTGAATCAGAGATCCCTTCTTGTCTGCCGACGATGTTTTTCTTACCAGTGTAATCTTGCCTAAAGACTAAAAAGTAAAAGTTCAATTTTTAGTTTTTCCCTGCATTTGAAGCAGAATGAAAAAGTGTTGTGCTGGCAACAGGCCTTTCAATACCTAATCCTCACTCTCTTATGGAGGTATTTTTTTAATGAACTGCTTGATTGCTTTTGATTACTCGTGCATCTGGTTTAAAAGTTTTATGTAATGCTCATCGCTGACCTCATTAATAGCAGCGGACAACAGCTGCACAGATGGGTCACACACACATGTATATATATATATATGACTATTAATGTATATTATATATATATATATTATATACTGTCAAATAAAAATATAGATTTGAGTGTCATCAATCTGCATAGAAATGATATCCCTGGGAACGATTATCTAGTGGTGTAGTGTGTACTGTAAACAGAAGAGGGCCTAGCATTTAGCCTCGTGGAACACCACATGACAGCAAATTATTAGATGAATGATTACCATACAAATGCACTAAACCAATTTAATGCAGGAGTGCAATTTAGACCAGAGATCCCAAACTAATGCTTAGGACGATTTGTAGAACAATGGAACAATGAAGATGTGAACATGTGATGTCACCTGTGTGACCTTACCCCTATCCATTTGCTAACGTAGAAAAGGCAAACTTCCTTTCTCCATTTTACACAACCCCAAAATTCTTCCTCACCAATTCCTACTTCCACTCCGTCCTGACTTCATTCGCCAAATAATACCTAGAGCATATGATGACCTTATGAAGAGCAAGAAGTGCAGATTCTGTTGGGTGAAACTTTGACATGCAGACTGAAAATGGGAGATAAGTGAGTTCGATGATAGTTGATATTGCTTGCGATTCTTGACTTTCTGTGCAAGGAATTTCTGTGTAAAAAATATAAGGTTGTGATGTGTCTGTAATTGAAAAATGATCAGGGTCAGGATAAGGTTTTTTTAGCAGCAGATGAATTGTGGCAGAGCAAAGGAAGATGCAACGATCCAATGAGAAATTGATAACGGATGCTGATGAACACAATGGACTGAAATTTATGCTTTATGATGGAGCAGTTTGGATCCAGTCTGATCAGCAATCAGCTTTTCTGTAGTATAATTCTTCGCACCTATCATACTTACCAATGGTGAGCCTCAGTGCCTTTTCATAGCTGCATTAATATGTGCTGTATCATTTGCAATAAGAAACCTAGCATAGGCAGATGTTACATCATGATACTTGAAAGAATGATCGCTTGATAAATAACGTATGATTTAACAGCTGGTTGAGAAGAAGGTATCTGTGCTTGATGAGATACCTACAAAAACGGTTAATGTGGTTTAAAGAAGGAAAGATTACTGTGCAGGTTCACAGTGGCATTTCATTTATTCCACGAAGACTGTTTGGTATTTCCTGTTGCAGATGAAATATTGGCTGTATCCCACAACAGTGAATCCTTCTAAAATTGCATCATCCATTCTTAATCCATAATCTTTATGCAAAAGACCCATACATACACTTATAATATATGTTACATCTTCGTTTAATTGGATAATGACAAGTTATTGCAGGAGTTGAATTTAACTGTCGGTAGCAAGTCGCCCACCACGTGATACATCTGATTTAACCAATGCTGCCACCTAGCAAAGGAGGGAATAGTCAACCTTAAGGGGAATGGAACTTGCTCTCTCTGCTGTGCCCGCCTGTGTCTTATCCATTGCTCTGTGGACCCCCATACATACATACATACATTTCTTTTGGGATTTCCTTCTTTGTGCTTGATTGACTGGACTTATTGGGTTTTGCTTGTGCACCAAACTTAAACAGGGATGTTGTGAACACTGAACAGTATCACAGAGGCATTATGAACAGAGGTGCTATGAACAGAGGCACTATGAACAGAGGTGCTATGAAGAGAGGTGCTATGAACAGAGGTGCTATGAAGAGAGGTGCTATGAACATAGGTGCTATGAGCAGAGGTGCTATGAACAGAGGTGCTATGAAGAGAGGTGCTATGAACAGAGGTGCTATGAACATAGGTGCTATGAACATAGGTGCTATGAGCAGAGGTGCTATGAGCAGAGGTGCTATGAGCAGAGGTGCTGTGCGATCTGATCATCATTTCATCAGTGTCAATATTGTCGTCATTGTCATTGATGTCAATATCATTATCATCATCATCATCAGTTGGTCAGCATGGCTTCCAATGCTTGGCTTCCAATGCATGGCTTCCAATGCATGACTTCCATTCTACTTAGCTTATGGATATGTGCAACACTCCCCACAGGTTTAGTGTGAGTCTTGTTATGGCTCATTTCAGTTGTCTATATATTGTCTATAGTTTGTGGCTATTGCTTAAAGGAAGTTATAGTTTAATAAGTTTATACATAGTCTGTCAACTGTTGTCTGTATGCTGTCTATGATGTCTATCTATCTTGTAGTCATGACCTATTTCTGTTTCTGTTTACATAAGTGTACCTAAGATTTTATCTTTTGCTTTGCTTCCTGTCTACTGTTCTCTGAAGAAGAAGAAGGATGTGCTGATACGTGTATCAGCCAAGGTGAAATTACATCATCCACCTTGTATATAATTATGTGAAGATCCCCCTAGGTCATTCTTGTGCATGCTGGCTTTCTATATAACTTTCACCAGACATGTCAGCACTATGGATTATTATCAAAATCATGTTTATATGTAACTACAGATAATATGTGTACATCTACATATATATGTATATATATTTATCTGCATTTACAGGGGTTCATGGCTCCACCAGTTCGCCCCAGGGTCCTTGCACCATTTGGCCTGCCCCAAGGCTCAATCCTTGGCCCATACTTTGTATGATCTTTGCTTCCTACCTGAGACACCTACTGGCAGCTGAAGCAGTCCTTAGTCAATCCTATCCTGATGGCCTTCAAGCCTATGTTCATTGCCTCAGCCCAGACCTTAATTCGTTTTTGTGGGGACCCTGCAGGGATGAATGTCCTCCTTGTCCTGTTGTCCTTAAGCTCAACCAAGACCAATTTTATCTAGTTAGGGACGCACCAGCAGCCCATTACAAAAGAGCTCGAGTCACTTGCCTTGATATACCCAAACCTCACTTTCTTATCCTAAGTTCATGACTTACGAGTCAGCTAGGACTAGGAGCTTGCATTTGCCCAACATATCCACCTTCTCTGCCTCAGTTGTTATTACTGACTCCAATGGCTCAAGGTGATATCCAGATCCCTCTCTTCTGAAGCAACTTATGTACATGCTGAATTGTTTTTTAACTTCTTTCCCACCTTGATTACTGTTGTACAATATATGATGGGTAAACAGCTGACCGCCTAGTCACCCTAGTGGGTTGCATTCCAAAGTCAACCGGATTTTAAAGTACATTCGCGATATCCTCAACTGGTTCCCTTGCCCACAGCACGTTGCTTACCAGGTTGCTGACGGTTCCAGCGATGTGTTGAAAGCCTAGCTTCCTCGCACTTGCAGAAACTTTGCTGCCCTGCCACAGCTAGAGTCCATACTCTCTTGATTCAGCTGCACAGGCAGTGCTCCTTGTTCCCCAGTCGCCAACTGTTATTAGGCAACGCCGGGAGATCTATCCACAACCCTCCCTTCATCTGATACCAAAGGCTGACTCTTCTCTGGCCTTGATATTAAGACTGTGTTGTTGAACTGAGGACAGACTGGGAGCACTGGTTAGTTCACAGTTCTTGAGGGGCTCTATATTCAATTACAGTAATGACAATAGTGTGCTACTGTGCATATGTATGTAATGGATACTGTGTGTATTATGATTATATATATATATATGTATTATATATATGCACATGTATTATATATATATATATATATGTATATATATAATACATGTGTATATATAAATATACATGAGTGTTATTTCAAGGTGCAAGGAAAACATTGGTAACAGAACTCTTTCAATTTGTGTTTACTATCTCAATTCTTGTGGAAATAGGGCAGATATTCCTCCAAACCAATGAATTTATCGTTCAATAACTCGGAGATACATGTAAACAACGTCGTACCAGCAACAATGCTTGCAATGTCTGTAGTTGTTATTAACCATAATAATCTTATTTAAATAGTTTAGAAACCAATATTTAAAGAGTTTTACATTTGATTTGTTCAGTTTTCCTACGTCGAGCATTTTGACATTTTTGGTTAATAGTTCAATTCAGTAGAAAGTGTAGCAGGAAAGACAACAAGCATCATCCATATAGGTGCGTGTGTGTTATTTTGAGAATGGGAAGATGTACATGTACTGTGCCGCATTCTTAGTCATGGATCAGGGAGAATAAGTAGGTCTTCAGTTTTGTCTTGGAAAGTGCAACGGATGTGGCTTGACGGACACAATATAGTTGGGAGACTATTCCATTCTGTGGGTCCTGCGACTGAGAATGCACGGTTCCCAAACTTCTTGTTAGTGCAAGGTATGGTAAAGTCCCCCCGAGTAGACGAACAGAGTCCTCTTGAGGCAGAGACAGAGTATGACGCGACCGTGGACGTCATGTACGAGGTGGAGGTTCGGTTATGAATGTGGTACATGAGAAGGGAAATCTTGAAGGCAATGCGGACATGGATGGGGAGCCAGTGTAGCTGTTGTAGGGATGGTGTGATGTGGTCACGAGGAGCAAGACCTTTTATTAGGCGGGCAGCAGAGTGTAGGACCGATGATAGGGGCTGTAGTGTTGACGCAGGATGCCCAGAGAGGATGGAGTTGCAGTAGTCCAGATGAAAAGTGACGAGAGCCTGGACGAGGATATGGAGGCAGTTTTTGTTCAACGTTTCACTTGTCGAAGCCCTTAGTAAGGAATGCAAGCAATAGGATGTAATGCCCGTGGCCAGTTAAATATCCTCCCATTCAGAGAAAGACCATTCACAGGACTGTTTGCTCATTGGCGACTGTGGACATTGGCAGAGCTGTTAAATGTTGTCTCACTTAAAAAGTGGTTACTCTTGAACCTTCTTATGGACAGAGATAACGTGGAAAACAGAGATAGCGTGGAAAGTGTGCCATTGGAAATAAACAGTAGATATTGATGGGGGGGGGGTGGCTCTGAAGGTAAAACTGACTTGGCATCATACTTCCTCTTCCGTTATTGCATTGTATATCCTTAAACAGCATTCAGGCAGCAAGTTGTAAGAAAAAACAGTGTCTGTTATAACACCATTCTAGAACTCCTTCCTTCTAGACAGTTGGGCCATGGTTATTCCACAATTATGCCTTCATTAATAGGTGATTATAAAAGCAATGTATGTAGGATTTTAGGTATGCCCTATGTATTATGTGTGCATGCCTATGTGTATGTATGATGTGTGAAAGTTTGTGTGTGCTGTATATATGTATAGATATATATATATATATCAGATTATGCATTGGTATATATATATACCCCTGTAAAATCTGATAGATGATAGAGGTCAAAGATATACACCCAGGCGGAAGTACAGTGTTGGCACATTTTATGAGGTAGCTAAGACTAGATGCCTTGTGCCTAGATTCCTGATGTCTGCTTTCTGACATTGTGCTGTTGGTATGGCAGTGTAACGGATAACATCTACTGTTGTGTTTCAAATACATTGGACCAGTGCCTACATTAGTAATGTGCTTTCTGACACAAAGTGTACAGCTGACAGCATTGAGTGTGCGGTTGACTTGACTGGAGTGCGCAGTTGACTTGTCTGGAATGTACAGTTGACTTGTCTGGAATGTACAGTTGACTTGTTCTGAGTGCACAGTTGACTTGTTATGAGTGTACAGTTGACTTGTCTGGAATGTACAGTTGAATTGTTCTGAGTGCACAGTTGACTTGTCTGGAATGTACAGTTGACATGGTCTGGGTGTACAGTTGACTTGTCTGGAATGTAAAGTTGACTTGTTCTGAGTGCACAGTTGACGTGTTCTGAGTGTACAGTTGACTTGTTCTGAGTGCACAGTTGACTTGTTCTGAGTGTACAGTTGACTTGTCTGGAATGTACAGTTGACTTTTTCTGAGTGCACAGTTGACTTGTCTGGAATGTACAGTTGACATGGTCTGGCTGTACAGTTGACTTGTCTGGAATGTGCATTTGTGTGGTACTATTGGTACACAGTTGTTCAAGTGATCTGCAATCTGATTCCTAACAATTTTTACCAGTTCAGCTACAGTTTGACGGTTTGATGAAGATTTTGCAAAACTTTGTCAATTCTAGCATTTCAGACAATATATATAGACCAAATTACGAAGTTGATATTCTTAAAGTTGTAGTTATTAGATAGACAATAACACAAAAGTTTTGTCGGAGGCATGGTTAGTCATTGTCCAAGTGAAATGTAGTTTTATATCCTGAAAGCTAATATGGAACGATGTGTTTTGAGGCATTTGTCAAAGAAATAGTTTGAGTATCAGAAAATAATGGGGTTGACGGTTGACTCTAGGCCTACTCCTTGGGGCAGCCCTATGACAGTCCTGCCTTGCAGCTCAGTTAAAGATATCAGGGTGTTGGATGGGCTATAGGATGAGACTAGTAGGTGAAGGTAAGTAGAAGCACTCATGGTAAGGATTTTATAGATCAGATCAGCCAGTCTATATCTAATTTTGAATTCTATGAGAAGATAATGCAGTCAATAAAATAGGCTTAAGAAGTTTGTACATGGAATTCAATTCTTAAGTTCTAGAATTCTGAGGGATTTTATATAGAATTCTCCAGTTCTAGGTTTTGAGTGATGAGTTGAAATTTGAATTTCTTAACAATTTATTTCCTATTTATTACAGTGAATTATTATTTCATTACCTTTGGCTAATTTTGGATTTATTTACTTATTTATTTATATATCGATAGCTACATCAGTCAGTGAACATATGAATGAGGTTATAATTATGACCTGGAGGATCTATTCCCTTATGCCAATATCAGCACACTTGACTAAGTTCAATTGCACACTTAATGAGCATGTCTTCATTAAGTATACAGTGGTCTACTATTAATGTCACTGCATCCTTTATAGCAAGTTAGACAAAAGACTTTCAGTGGTCACTTACAATGTCAAGTGTTTTAATAGAATAGTTAACTTCAACCAAATGATGTAGAAAGCCTTCAAGAAGCTACTCTAAATATGGTTGATTGGTTGAGAATAGCAGCAAATAGAGGTTAATGTGCAGTTGAACATATTATTAACTGATATATTAAGTATTATTATACATAATCTATGATATTTTATATATATTTTAATTTATATATATATACCTTTGAATATGTATTATATGTATATATTAAAATGACCTGTGGAACAGTCAATATCATCAGAGGGGCAACCCATTGACCACAGATCAAGTATGAAACACATTTAGTAAATATTTATATTGTCTGATTATCCAGTTGTCCCAAATTAGTTATTTCCTTGGAAGAGTAAGCAATTGATTGGCAATAGTCTCAGACCGGCTTTGCAAATCTAGCAAATTAAAACTAAATTCGTTATTCTAGTTCTTTTAGACAATATTCTGAACCATTACTTGATTTCTTGATATTAATGGTAAAACTGTAATGAAAGTGTTCTGCTCTGAATATCTAGAAAATATTTCATACTACCCATCACTTGACTTTGAAGGCTCACATACACCATATTTCCTTAAGTGTGATGGGGACATGCTTGACATGTCCTAAATTTGACAAGTTCAGATGTTGTAGACTCGCATGCACGTGTGTTTCTTAGATATCGGCCTAAGATGCTATCGGCTGTTCAAAGTCAGTTCAGTGTCCCAGCAATATTTTTTGTCATTGTAGGTAATAGTGTATATGTGTTGCTACCTATGAGATTTATGTAGGACTATTATTGTCACTGCCCTGTGAATAAATTCAGAACGAATGGAGCGTCAGTGATGACATCATGCATTTGGTGTAAGCAGTTTACGGTAAATATAATACATTGAATGGAGTTATTCAACAAAGAGAAGGTTTAGTGTACAGGAAAATGTGAAGGTGTCAAAATGGTGAATTTTTTATAGTTATGACGATGATTGGGACAGTATCTACGAAATGAGTGGTGGTGCACCAGTTGATGAAGGTGGCGAAGATGGTGATGCTATTGATTTGTACAGTTCATCATCAATCCAGGTGGCCACTGCTATGTCTGAAGATTAATTAGTCTGATGAAAACTCTCCTCCATTGGTTGAGCTTACATCTTCCGCAGCCGTAGGTCAATAAACACAAGATATTTAAGGATAAGTGGATTTTTCTCTTACAGCTAAGCGGTGCATTGAGTGTTGACAGAAACAATAAATTTTCCAATATGTGGACCTGCAGTCAGTCAGTGTGTTATATATGTGGAAAATAGTTAACATAATACCATGTGTGTCTCTCTCAGATTCAACTATCACTGGCTCATGCATATTCATTAAAACCCGTTGTAGTGCATCGTCTTTCTTGTATTACGTCTTTGCTGGCACATCAGATTTTTGCAGTGAGTACTCTAAAAGCATTCTTTTAATTATCTACTTAATTTGCACTACCTCCCAATTTATTATACTTGTTAATTTACATTACTTGTTACTTCACTCTAATTTACTTTCACCCAATCATCACCCAATAATCAACTCATTTTCTCCTCATTTCTTTAGTCGATTGTGTCTTTGTCTGTTTCAGTTGGGATTCAGAATATAAGTGTGGATGAACCGCCTCCTCTTATTGGTGAACTTGAACTCCTTCACTTTGAGTTACTTCCTGGGGGTCGATGGCTCCCAACGACGTGTGTACCTCGACAACGTGTCGCTGTGATTGTTCCGTTTCGTGACAGAGAGTTACACCTGCGACATTTCCTTAGCGTCATTCACCCTTTCTTACAACGACAGATGTCTCACTACACAATCTTTGTTGTTGAGCAGGTAAATTATAATTATTCGAATTATTAGTTATAGCTTATTTATTTATTTCCTATATTAATCCGTTGTTTCCTGCCTCAAGTAAATTGATTATGAATCTGGAATAGTTAATTTAGAATAGTATTATGTGTATTTATATAATTTTATACTATATCATGAATCAGCTGGACCTGCATCGGTTGTCTTGACTATCAATTATATATATATATATTTATTTATTTGAATACTAATTATGTGGGTTTTTAGTGTCTTTAAAGATTCACTTAAAAGTGCTTTTCACTTAATTATGAGCAAAACAATTCCTTCTTTCAATATTTATTGTAATCAAAATGCACCATTTTATGTATCACTGTTAGTAGCAGGCTACTTCTGGGATGCTTTGTGCAATGTACCAACAAAAAGTTACAGAACATCTGAATTTTGCTGGTGTTGATGGAAAACCAAGAAGCAAGTGCAACAAAGCTTCATAACCATCTTAAACAACATCTTAAACAACGAAACGGAACAATCACAGCGACACGTTGCTTCTTAATAGGTGAAGTTTGCTTGCTTGGCTGGAATTGCTTGCCGACTGAGATAATGGACTTACTTTCGTGTCCATTCACTGACTCTTGGTTTTGTCTTCGATTTCAGGCAGCACCAAATGTCTTCAACAAGGCGTCGTTGATGAATGTTGGATTCCTTGAAGCAAAATTTTTTGCTGATTACGACTGTTACATATTTCATGATGTCGACATGTTGCCAGAATCGGATCTCAACTTCTACACATGTTCAAACGTCCCTCGTCATGTCGGATCGCACTTGGATAAATGGAACTATGAGTACGTTGGCCACATAGCCGTCCCGTTTGACGTAGCTCTGGATTTAGTTTTTAAGAATAAATACCTATGTGCCTTCATTTTCTGTGCTTTACTAGGTTGATAGGTTAATTTATGCGAGTCTTTTTCACATTGACCAACTTCAATCTATTTTAAATACCTGCTTCATGGCTGACATTTTGAACTCCAAAGTTTGGTGATGTATCTAATTACATATGAGATGATCTGCACTGTTTCCCCTTAGCAAAGGCACACTGAGTTCAAGATCCTGATGTAGATGGATAACTTTCCTGGCTGTCTGTGTCCATCCTGTATGCAGCTTAGGAACATTCTTTAAATTTCTTAAGTCATATCTGTTTAAATCTACTAAGTGGTTATGTTTTAGCTATGTTAATTGCGATATGTATACATACCTACATACAGATATCCAGTCCATGGCCGGTTATTTGAGATCAGTGGATAAGACCTGAGCTGATAATTACGTATCATATTTTACGTCCCCGAATTAGTATATGGGGTGATGAAAGACGACTGGTTTTCAATTCATTGACTGAATCTACGAGGAAGTGAGCATTGCAGAGGCCACTGCTGTGTCACAATCAGCAAATCAGTCGTTCAGATTGTGATGATCGATGCAATCTTTGCAGCACTGAACAAGATGTTGATGACGTACACAGAAGTGCAAACTTTTTCCTGGTGCTGTTAAGTTCCTCCTCTGTGCATGATGGGTACATTCAGATTGGCTATTGATCTTAAATCTCAGAACTTCTAAAGCACCACTCGAAAGCCAGGTGCGAGGTTCCAGCTTATTCACAAGCTCTGAATTATGAATTATAAATTATCTAACAGATCTGTGTTATCAGAAGTTACATATGAGATGTGCCAGTTTTCACCATTAAAGAATGCAGGACACCAAAGTCATAGGCTTCAATAATAGACTCACAAGGGCTTCAGCATACATTCCCAGATTTAGACATAGCACAGCGCATGGCCTTCAATATTGGCTACAAACTAATTGGGTCGTTCAGAAAGTGCATAGGAACAAACTGAGATCAAGTATGAAGAAGACACTGTTATTCTAGTAGAGGCGATTTATTAGTCTAAAGACTTAGCTTAGGCCCTCCTAATCATCGCTTAGGCCCTCCTAATCATCGAGGGTGAACTGTTATGTTCATCAAATTTGGTTCCTTTAATATATTTGCTACATCCAAGGTCTGCAAAGTTTCTGTTTAATACCATTATGACAGGACATTGTGAGCGTTTCTAATGAGTTATAGCCGTTCATAATCCTTTAAACCCACATTTTGAGGTGATACAGTATCAGCCTTATAGTTTATGCAGGTAATGCAGTTAAATCAATGTTGGTGTACCATGTACGCACTGAGGTATTACCAGTAAGATCTTGCTGGTTTCCTCATGTAGATCAAATCCCAAATCAATGCAATTCTTGCAAGATTCGATGCAGAGAAAGACTAACAATGTTCTGGACAGATATTTTAAACAAGGACGTGATAAAACATGGACTAAACACTGGGTCGTCACTGGGCTTAGCAAATGAGTGAAGAAATAGGATGCCAGTCATAGGAACTTATGACGACGACGACGACGGCAATGCATTTTCCTATCAAAGGTGTTAGTTTGGCAACCATTCAAGACATTTTTTATCAGGCCATACATACGGTCTCAGACAAAAACAACATTCCAGTTCCCTCCCTAGATCATCTGACAGTTTGGTCCTTATAGAAGAAAAAAAACAGTGCTCAAAATGTTCCTTCTTATTTTCTGATCACACTTCTTGCAGTCTGAGATGATCTGTTTGACTGTTCTAAGAGTGCCTTACCCTCAGCTGTTTGGTGGAGTAACGGCTTTCAACGCGGAACACTTCTTACAAGTGAATGGCTTCTCAAATCAATACTACGGCTGGGGTGGTGAAGATGACGACATGTATTACAGGTATCGAGTTACTCTGCAACTACTCTGCAGATTTTATCTTGTGTATGTACCAATGTTCTTCCAATGTACTTTGAGCTACTCCACCCAAAACTGAGACGAGTAGTAGGGAGTCAGCATAATAATGGCTATGTGCTAGTGAGTTATTCCACTGAGGATTCATATATAAATACAAGGTCTGTATGTATGTATAGTGGCATGTTTGTCTAAGGAGAAACTGCTGGAGGGTCCTGAGCTAGATAGAATATGAGTAAGTGTATATTTACAATAAGAATTATACCTTTACAACAGCTGCATAACTAACATCAGGCAAATGAACCACCAATCCTAACCTAGGATTTAAACACTGATTTCCCCAAATGACTACAACTGTCATCCATAGAAGATACCATGGAAGCAGCGGAAAACAGGGAAAAGGACATCCACAACATGTTCAGAGCCAGTCTATAGTATCAATGTCAACTATAGGAGCTATGCCACCATAGTTGTATCACCAGTTCTGTTGACAAACCTATTAGGTGTGTGACTCATACTTCATTGACCACCACATGATAGGTCCTCACACCTACATATAACATATATATATATATGATATATATTCATATGTATATAAATATATGTATAAAATTATATATACATTTAACGCCTTCGAGAGGTTCTTATAAGGCGCTATATAAATAGCCTAATACATACATACATATATCCATGTATTGCATTGGAAATGCCCCTGCACATGTGTTAATGTCAAATGAATTGTATTGCTAATGGTAGTTGTGAAAGTGATGCATTTGTCTAATTGGGAGAGCCTTTGAGTGCGCTGTGATGGATTGGCTCTGTTGAGCAAATAGTAGGTGAGGATTGGAGCACGTCACATGTGAACAATTCTGCTTATCAACAGGGATTTAATTGGCAATGCATTTTTACTTGATTTTGAGCACCTCGGGATTCACCCAAGCAAGTCTTGGAAATGATAAATGCTTCTGCTGTATAAAAATGAAATCTTACATTTAGCTTATGTACCTCATGACATTTAATTATTTACTCTAGAGATTAATTTCTCCTCTACATGCCTTTAGAGAGTTTACATTGCTTAATAGATTTTGTGTGTACTTTATGTACCTTAGGAGATGTAACATATACTTTGATCAGATATTATTATCAGTTAACAACTGGCAAAATGATGTGGGCATGCAGATGAAAATTTGACATACCTTAGGAGCTTGTACATTATGCTTTACTCATCATTGAAGAATTTGGTTTATGCCTCCTACTTGTCTTAGGAGATTTTATGTTTATTTTACTTAACAACTTTTGAGATTATGTATACTTTATTTACTCTTACCTTTGAAGTATTACATGTACACAAGGCATAACTCAATGGTCTACAGTATGTAAAACTGCATTCTTATCTACAATCAATGGATTAATTTGATTGGAGGAAAACCAGTTGAACTCCAGCCGGAGACCAAGAAATTTGTGGAGTTATTGGCACAAGTCTACATAGTTTCATCTTTGAATCCACTTCCCAATATTCATAGTGATATTTCAGACACTTATGTATTGGTTTAAATGCATCTTTGAAAACTAAGAAAGTTCAAGGATAAACAGTCAAATATGAAATGCTTTTCTAGGTGAGAAGAAAAAATTGAACATTGATAATTTCTTTGAAATAAAAAGTGTGCAATGGACAATCTCTTTGTTCTGGTGTTGACAGCAGATACACCAAAAATATTCATAGGATTGTTATATTATATCGATCCTATAAATTGTTTAAATTTTACTTTTGTGATTTTTACCAGTTTTGGTGTTAATGATATTTTAATGATACTAACATTGATGATAGTGCATGTTGTGTGTTGCAGAATTTTAGCCAGAAATTTGACATTCGTTAGATTTCCAGAAACGATAGCAAGATACACTATGATTAAGCATAATCAAGATCCAGGAAATCCAGCAAATAGGAAAAGGTAAAGATGATGTTAGTGGCTCATTTATCTTTGTCATTACTCGATCAACCAATCAATCAATCAGTTGAAACTTGGTATAACACCTCTTCAAGAAATCTACCCAGTCAAACCACGGTCAAAGAGGACAGATTTAAGAGTAGAAAGAAGCCTATGCCTATCCTCCTTAGACTGCTTTTCTGTCTCTTAGGACTGATCTTTTGGATTTGACCTGATTTCGGATTTGTTTTGGTGCCCGTCGGTTGATGCCCTGAGGATTATTATGGCGGCGCTATAGAAGTTTATTAGTCATAGTCATAGATGAGACGATCCTATGTAAAAAAAACCGGAAGTCCAGAGAAAGCCCATTCCAAGTGGTAGGGCCCATAAGAGAGGAGGCACAATACTGCAGAATAGCAGCACGTGAGAATGATGTGCATGTGTTTAGGCTAACACAGACTTTTCTTTGAGGGGCGTGAATTGCCTTTTACCAATTCTAAAACTTCATGACTTTTTGTTTCTGTCACCAGTATTTTCTTTCTTCAATCAAACTACAGGTGCATGTTGTTTAGCTTCATTATTTATTTTAATTCAGTGCTTTTCAATTAGATCAAACCAATTATAAAAATCTTTGAAGCAAATTGATGTTTGCAGTTTACTGTGTGGCCTGTAAATACTGGTTTAGAGCAGATGAAGATTTATAATCAAGCAGGTGGCAATGCCGCATATAATATAATATGCAGTAATGCTGATTCCACCCATGTGTTGGAACTGGTTCTATCTCTAAATCTAGCAGTGACACCAGCTGTGATATTTTAACTCAGACTGACGTGAAGAGTAGGGGGACAAATATATTAACATATTGTTGGTCACATTGTGTAATGTAGGCCTATAATGAAGATTTATAAAGCACAATTATAATACTGCACATGACGTCAATCGATGATCACTTTTATGTAAAGCTGCATTGTGGTAAATTTATACTTTGTTCGTATTAGCCAAGTTCCCTTTAATTTATTTTAGTTGCATGATAATTTAACAAATTTATGAATTTGCTTTCATGCATTTTGTATAATAAGTACTACTAATGGAAATTTTCATTTAGTAAAAAGTATTTAAAAAAATTGTAATGTCACTGCTACCTACTGCATCTAGGTAGTCCTATAACTAGGTGTAAATTACAGTAACATTTACAGTAATAATCGTTGTAATGTCTTTGTCCTTGATATTTATTTTATATGAGTGCTTTCATTTTCACAATGGAATTATTTCATCCACATTGTGTAATTATGTAATTATGCATCCTCACTGATTTCTAAAGGTCATTGAGTCCTTTGACATATGACGGATCTTGCATGTCCAAATGTTATACCTTAATAGTCCTCACTATTCATTCATTTATTCATTCATTCTGAGCATTTACATATCACCCCTTCAAGAACCTACTCAGGAGTGCTCCCACCCAGCCACGAATTAAAAAAGACTTGCAAAAATCTGATGGTTTGGCCACAAGCAAAGGGCAGAGCACAGGTGGGAGCTCATTCCAGATTGAAGGGCCCACAACCACTATTGTTTGGCTACTGAAAGTTTTGTCATGAAAATAATTTCTTGAAACAATTTACATTTGTTATTTTTTTAGGTTAGATTTGTTGTACGATACAAACCGTGAAAGAATATATACAGAAGATGGACTGAGTTCTGTGAGGTACTGGCTACGAAAGACTGAGTCCCGTCCACTCTACACGTGGTTGCATGTAGAACTACCACCACACCCAACTCACATCGATAAAGATTTCTGGACTAACAGACGATCTAGGGCCAGCGACAAATCAAAGATATATGACTGGTTAATTATACTGTCTTTAGTAATTTTCATGTTTCATTTTTCCTGAAAATTGTGCTGTTAGTGTTTGCGTTGAGTTAGCAAAAAGGCGTCACTCCGATTTCCTTCCCTCTGGTTTTGGTAAGGGAGGATTTTTCAGTTGATGTTTGTTTTATGTAAAATTCACACTTTTACTTTGGGTTTTGTGAGTTGATATAGCTTTAATTCCAAATCTATTTCTAAGGAATGATGCTGAGCTTTCTCCATGTTTAGAATGCTCTATGCATATTTTGTTAAATGGCCAATTTACGAAGCCAGACGGCCAATTTCTTGAAATTTGTTGTGCTGATTCAAGTCTTTCACATTATTTTAAGATCTAATTTATATGAATCAAGAGATCAGGAGGCTAAGTCCAGCGTATTTATTTCACATGTTTACCAATGAAATGGTCAGCAGGAAGATAATCAAAAGTGACCTAATTGTTCCATAGTCTTGTGGTTCTAAGCTTCATTGCACTGTCTCTGTTTTGCAATCAATTGAAGACCATTCTCTTTTAACATGGTACTCTTGCTATGTGTGAGGTTAGAATCACCTCAGTTTTCTTGAAAATTCACTGCTAATTTGCGCTCATAATCCTATCCACAACCCTCCAATGAAACTAGGATGGTACTGCTTTGGATTAAGCAGCCTGTGCCACACAGTTTTCCATTTGCATCACACAGACGCACTTACATCTCTCGTGGATCTGGATAGCTGAGAAAGAATGATAACGTTTTGGACTGAAAATCCCATAGAGTGAGAAAGACTTGTGTCAATCGCATTCCTGTGCAAACACAGTGCTCTGTTAATGGTTCTGTGCCTACATGCAGTTGAAAGACTGCATGCTAACTCAGGTCTACTTTGTTATTTGATAGCTATGCATCTACATGTGTGCATCACCTGTAAGTATCTATCTTACGACTTTAAAACGAATAGTTGGGGTAATTAATGGTTAGAGGAGCAGAAGTGTTGGAAAGCAAGAAAAGTTGGATGAAGGGTTGAGTTAGTGCCAGGTGAAATGGTATTCCATGAATAGTCACCCAATTTCTAGTACTTACCAGACTTGAGTTTGGTTAATTTCACATCATCTAAACCAAGCAGTTATGATGTTTCGTTGTGTACAGCACTGTATGTTTGCATATACCATAATGATAAGTTTGGGCCACACTATGAAATGTCAAAAGCTCAAAGCCTTTTGGCTTTTAGGTTATTTTCATTGATCGTGATTGTTTTCATCTCAGATCTTCAAATCACATGAAATGTGGTATAAATATGGTAATAACCTGCAGTGCTCTTAAATGAATAATTAACATATCATTATGTGACCTTTCAGATGTAATTAACTCTGCTTCTTCCGTCTATTTGCATATGTAACTGTGTTTCTAGAACGAACATCTCCATATGATTGTGTTGGTAAATAACCTGTGTAATTGAAACTTTGAATAATAAATCTATTTGTTTATTTTTTGTGTATCCAGTTAGTTTCTTTTGCTCATGCAGTTAGTATACTTATGTATGTGTAACCTAGTCGTTAGTTAATTGGCGCCAGTGAACAAGCTGGGTTAGATTTCGAATTAATTTATTAACTAGTATTAACCAAAGATTACATGCTATCAGCACAAAACCTGAATTCCACCCATTTACTATCTCTTAAACTAGAATTATGAGATCTCTGACTTTGATGTAGTTTCTGGCCAGAGAGAAATATAGTATCTGTGGCAAATGTTCAGGGATCCGGAATGACAAGTGGGGCTCATTAGGGAACATTCTGAAGCATCAACCTAACAACAGTTTGGGTCTGAGAACCGTTGTTTAATCCTGGATCATTTCCAGTAAATTCTAGTCAAGCATTTAGCAAAAATTATGCAAAATATGGAAAAAATAAAGCTAGATTATTATTGTTCATCAGCAACTTTGATAGGACGAATGTGTGATGTGTAAAGCATCATCATGTGAACTGATGCCACACCAAAGCCACACCTTAATCAGGTGAACATCCAGATGGTCAGTCATTCGAGTCAGATCAATTGCAGAATGATCATAAAAATATAGAGATAGATGAAAGCTTTAACATGATGTGAAAGAAATCGTTAAGACATAAACTGAGAAAAATTCTACACACATCACAAATTCATTAGGACACTCATTATTATTACACTTAATGTTTATAATTTATGGTGTAGTCAGATATGGATTCACTTCAGCTATATATAAAATTAATTCATTTAATAGAGTAAATCTACTTATAAAGTGCTTCTTATCATGGCTCTAACAGATTGCATTATGAATGTACATATCCACATTTTTCTATAAGGACCATAATTATATATGGCCTCAAGCCTGCCATGTGTTTAATGAATTGATTGGGCAAGATCCTTAACCCCCCACTGCCTGTTTGAATAGATGCCTCATTGTTTAAGTTCCCTTTGTATGGACTAGCTACTAGCCCAAGATCTTAATATCTGAAATATGCCAGCATTGGGAGGTGCATGTGATGCAAGCAACCTATGCTCTAACCATTGGTTCTCAAACTTTTTAATCTCAAGATATATAACTATACTATGAAACTATGCAACTATAACATTAGTATAATAAATTAGATAACAATCAGTATGAGTATTTTACCTATTTACTTTTAATAAATGTTTAAACTTTGAAGTAACACCATAGTTACATTCTGCTACAATGTTCATTTAAATTTATGTACAAGCATATGGGTTCTATACAATATTATAGGTAGAGATATTTTTATTTCAAAAGAACAAATTGAAATTGAACTCTTTTATGAAAAATAGGCTTCTGCTCGTGGACCCTCAGGCAAATGGTCGTGAACCACAGGTGGTCCTTGAACAGCAGGTTGAGAACCTCTGCTCTAACCCAGTGTTTCCAAATATTTTGGCCATGGAACCCTTCTATTGAAAATTCGTATAATTTATTTTAAATTGTTAGAAGCTCAATAGCTCATTGTTCACGTGGAAAGTTTTCCGCAGAACCAGTCTTCACCTCACTGAAACCTAGCTGCTCTAACCAATGTAGCTAATTACGCCAGTATGAGTTTCCAAAATGTTTGCATCTGTCCATTAAAACCTGCTTTTATATAATCTCCTCTCCATCATGCAACTGAAAGAGCAACTGAAACACTGGTTAAATTGTAAACTGGTAAAATTGTAAGCTTCGGTCAACATAGAAATGGTCAGCCACTGTCATCAAGTCTGGCTAACAAAATGATATATTGAAGACAGATTATGTACTTCTGTACAGTTGATCCATCACATGAACTGCAAATTTTTTGGTGTACAATTATCTGAATAATTATCACAAAGGATATCAGAGCACTAAATCACTACAACCTTTTGAATAAAGCATTATTGCACAGTGTCTTATGCTTCTTAACAATTTGCCTTTCACAAAAAGGACAATGTATTCGTTTATTAGAAAGAGCCATGCATGCAATGGCAAGATAAAGTAAAAGTAAGTACAGTAAATCATCAATGTCGCATTGCCCAAATGAAATTCAATTGACATTCAAGTGTTTTTGAATCATATGGATTCATCTGTGATTTCTTTTTTCTTACTGTGTTTTTATCTTCAAATTGCCCTGACTAGAGAACAATTTTAATTCTGGTATCATCATTAAAATTTTGCATGATGGTATTAAACTTATTACTTAAACAAAACTCTAAGTAAGACATTATTTTTACTAGTATTATGTTTTCACAGTTTAATCCTTATCAAGTCATTATGGTTTTTACAGAAGTCAAATTTACAAATGTTACAGAGCTAACAAATAGCGAACAGTTACATTATATTGAAAAAACATTTTAATGGCATGGCTTTGCAACATTGGCTTTACTACATTGTAGTCAAAAAATATTCCAGAAGACACAACATTCTTAAGCCAAACTAGCCATTATTTATGTCAGTTGACCAATACGCCAATTCCCTAGGCACCTACTTCTTGTGGCAGCGATGTCTCAACCAGACACTTGTTTCAGCAGACACATAATTGTGACGTGGTGCATCAACCAGAAAATATAATCTAATGCATGTGTGTGTTGTTTACATGATTCAGCTGAGAATACGTTTTCAGTCTGAATTAAAACCAGTCGTATACTAACAGGCCCATCTATAAGAATCAAGAAACTGAAGAAATTGATCCATGCAAAAGGGACAAAATAGAATAGTGAGTCAGTTCGGGTTATTCCATCTGAAGTCAGTAGTGAACACGTCAATATCTCTTTTAGATCAAATACAAGCTGCAAAATGCCTGTTAGCTGAGCTTAAACTCCCAGCTCAAACTTATATCAATTCAAACTCAACTTTCTCTATTTCACTAACTGTCTGAATCAACATCAATAAGAGTTGGTAAACGAGGCGCCTTTGCAAGCTGTGCCAGAGAACTGCTTTTCTGATTCTTGAAGCTCTTCATTTTTTTAAATGAGGACGCAGATATCGACGATGGCCGTGGCAGCGGCTTTACGAACGATTCCCGTCCCCCTAGGCCATTGAATCCCTGTCGAAAGATGTACGATGTATTCGCCATGAAACTGCTCTTTTTCTTTAGAATATTTAGATGCATCATATCTGTAACGTTACTTGCGACCGGTACTTCGGACGGTCGAACGTCGGCAGCTGAGGAAATTTTTATTATCTTTGGTTTGCTGTCGTTGCCTGGTAATTTACGTTTTGCTGTGGCAGTTGGTTGGGAGGAATGAGCAAATGCAGGCGAGGAGAAACTTGACGCCTTGGGAGAACTGTCAAAAAGGTCAAAAGACTGGTCAAGATCCATGACTGGAGGTCGCGATAACTTCGGTCGCTCACTGGGAGTCGGCTGAGGTGCAGGACTTTCGTTGATGAGACGTCGGGCAAAGCTGGACGTTGTATTGCTTGGAGAGGCAATTGCTGCCTAAAACACAAATAAGCTACATGAACTATTTGATAATCATTATTAATTTTAAATAAATTTGTAACATGGGAAGGGTCACACCGAAATATGAATCTGAGGCATGGATAGATAGCTAGTTCTTATTGCTGTACCTACAGGTTCTACAGTGGTCCTTGGAAACAGTCTGTGATTTTATATGTTTCTCACATCAGCAAGTTTACATTAAGAAATTTAATGGAAACAATCAAAAGAATTATGTTGTCATGCCAAACCTTTCATTTGTATGGCAGCATTGCTTGCAGCCATTAAGACTAACTTGTTTGCATGGCTATCTGAGTGTCTGCATAAAGTCGTATTAATACACTCACCAGAATTTTATAATGCGCTGAGGGTATTATTTAAATTTTCAAATCAGAGCTGTGCTGTTTTGGAATTATGGCAAATTTCTTATCCAACAGTTTAGAAATCTAAGTGCAGCTTCTCCTGACAACTGACTAATCAACCATAACAATAACTAAAATAGCTTTTGTTTCTACCTGAAGAGCCTCGATCTTTTTCTTAAGGCTTTTGATCTGTTGATCTTGGCCTGTGACGTCGTCCTCGAGACATTTCACGTGTTCCTTGCAGTTCGTCAGCTCTGATGTTCGTTCGGACAGCGATGATTTGGTCGCTTCAAGGTCTTTTTTCAGTTTCCGATTCGACTCCTTACTCAATCTCGCTTCCACCTTCTTTCGGTCAAGTTCGCGCTTATAAACGCAACACCAGGTGGCCAGTTGAGCTGCATTAGTATTCTGTCGGATCATGTCTTCAATCTCGTCTTCACATCCTTAGGACAGAAAGCTCACATTAAATACGTTATAACATTAAATAAACAAGACACCAATCAGCACACATGTTTGGTCGGTTTTGAGCCAACTGTCAGCAAATGGTTGTGAATCCTACATCAGTCACAACTTGATGGGAAATCTGTAGCAATGTTCAGCCAATGACACTGTGTTCCAATGTTATTTTATTGTCCAATTTACAACCATTAACCATCATCCACCTCGAATAAGTTACCTAGCAACCTGCAGACGAACTTCACAGCATCCCCTTGTTTGCTTTTTCACAAAACCCTCTGCTAAATCGTAGATTCATGCTACCCTTGAAGTGGCTATATTTACTTTTTTAATTACAATTACCTCTGCACAATGCATCAACAATGGTTGCTTCAAAATCACAAATTTATTATAGATATCCCACTGAGAACCCAATGGCGATGTGAAGTTAGAAATATATGCAACTGTTGGATATTTAAAAAAAATAGCTTCAGACAAACCATTGATGACTTTCTGTACGCTCTGAAGAGTATCCAGCTTCTTTCTTAGTTCACCAGCTTCCTGTTTTGCCAGGCTTGCTTGTTGCTGCATTGCTTGATAGTTGACCAATTCCTGCTTCAACAGTTTGTTCTTGGCAATCTCTTGCTTGTGAAGGCTTTCTAATGACCTAAATAGACAAGAAATAAGAAAAAGATAGGGATGGATTCAAAGCACCAGTTGCCTCTCACTTATGCAACACACAGGTCAATTTCAGCACTTAATTTGCAAACTTGATTTAAGTACAAAGCAAATGGAAGTGTCTTCTCAAGATGTCTCTACCACAATCCAATAAATATATATTCTCATATAATCAGATCTACCAATTAAGCTACAACTGCAGTTGTGTTGTGAAATTTACGTAGTAGCTCATATTGAAAAGAAATTCTTCCGGGTTCAAATGAAATCCCACTAATACAACAAAGGTTTGATGCACGAATTTAGTCAATGAAAGTTCAGTAGCTCATTTTTAAACTTCTAGTATGCTTGAAATATAGTAAGTAAAGTCTTGGCTAGCAGAACATAGGCTGCTTATCTATTTTTTTCTAAGTCAAGTCGTCTATAGAAGGTCAACTTATCATAGGATTAAAACTTCAATTCTTCATGGAAATCAACACCAAATTGTACAGAATGGTGATAGGGACAATAACCAGTAAAGAAGAGACTCTTGCAGTGTCAGCATAGCATAGGTTCAGTTGGCTTAAAACATTTAATTCAGGCAAATATTGTAGCAATGGATCATTATATTTCAATCCTAAGAAAGCCACATATAAATCTCTATGGCGTCAGAATAGAATTAAGTCACAAATTCTTAATAATTTCATCATAATTCACTTGAAACAAGAAGCTGCTCAAAACATAATAGTAACTGGCCAAACTTCCACACAAAAATTTACTTTTATGAAGCAAATAAGTCACACAAAAGTCTATACATTTCCTAAAACTTCAGCAGACTCAAGTAAAGTAAAACAAATTCATCTGAAACCGAATATTATCATAGACAACGACATAAGAAATTCAGTCTCCATAAGCTTACTTGAAATTCTCCTTTGCTTGGCCAAGTTTTTCCTCTGCAGAAAACTTTTCAGCAAGTGTTTGTGAGATTTCAAAATCCTTTTGACGAACACTAGCCTGCAGGGTCTCCAACTGATTGACGAGCTGGCTGGATGCTGGTTCTTCACCATCCCCGTCTAGTTTATCTGGCTGATTGATGAAGAGCTTCGGTATCACCGACTTCCGCGTAACACGCATACGACACTGTGGACACGTAAGACTTGTCTCCAACCATCGTGACACACAACCACTGTGGAAAATATGTCCACAAGGAACGGCTGATATGTCGTTCGTTCCATCAAACAACTCCGTACAAATGGTACAAAGGACCCTCATGGCAACGACATCAGGCGACCACTCACAGCAATGGCAGTCAACACAAATCTAAAAATATCAACACAGATATCTAAACACTATAAAGAAGAAAAAGAGCAGTCCAATAAGCTAGCCTGAGAGGCTAACGTGGGTATAATTATCAGCCATGGGTACGAATATACTAAACTGTAATGTAATCAAACATTTGTATAGCGCCACATACAACCAGCAGCACTTGTAACGAGTGTCTATGAGTGGGCCACAGAACGAGAGTCTTAAGGCATCTCTAAAGCTGGTTAGTAATTCCAGGTGCCGGGACTGTGGAAGACATTTCCAAGCTGATGAAGCTGACTGTTTTCTTAGTGTTGGCAAATGATGGCGGGTGGTCAATTATCTTCCTCGACGTCTCATTTCCCATCGACATTGTACAGTCTGTGTACTTGTCATAGCTGAGTTGGCAAGTGGCAGACCATAGAGCAGAAGTTTGTACACAAATCTGCGCCCTACTCGAGATTTGAATCCCTTAAACATTAAAGCACTTCTAAACATTATAAATTTTGGTGTAAATGACTAGGAACTTCAGAGACGTCTTTTATCCATCCAGTTCCCTATTTGGCACCAATTTTGTGCATCAACAAGGTGGTTCAACAGCATAAATTCATCCCCAAAATGTTTCTGTGCAGAAAACTCAGAAGAATCAAACACTGAGTTATTGGCTTAGAGGAAACAATACACACTTCTATAATCCTTTTCTTACTTCAATTCAGAAGTACTTATCAAACGTCTGAACGAAAGTGAGTCCACAAAGAGTCAGAAGACTACTGCTAGAATAGTACATTAGATCCATTAAATATTGCTTTGCCACATCTCAAGCCTGTAACAAAGGGTATAGATAAGACAGGCGATCACATCAAGATTCTCAATAGGTAAGATTACACACTTCTATCACCTATTTAACTAAAGTGTGCAACAATTTAACTAAAGTGCAGTGTTTCTGTAGCCAACGGTTTCACATATACCTAAAAATGACACTAACCCTGACCTAAGTGATGCCTAACCCTACCATAACCGATTCTCATGACGCTTAACCTGATCCAAAAACCTCTTACCCTCACGACTCATATTAATTAAGAGAATTTAGGTGTTTTTAAAACATTACGCATACATGTGCCAAAGGTTGTGCATGGGCAAAGGACTTCACCCATGGAATGTTTTATGTGTTCCAACCACACAAGTCAAATTTTAATTAAGCTATAGGCCTAAAATGTTTTGAATTTAGCTTTAAATACATCTATTCCAGTATACAACAAGGATACATGAAAATTTTACCTCAATGGCTGAACATTTACAAAATACAGCTAGTGAAGACCTCAGTGCATGTGCAACCTTTGGCACATGTGCACTCTTAAAAACACCAAAGATTTTTTAACTATGTGTTATGAGGGTCGGTTAGAGTTTCATTAGGCATCGTGATGGTCGGTTAGGGTTCGGTTGGCATTGTGTCATTTACGGTCAAGTTAGGGTTAAGGTTAGTGTCGTTTTTAGACATGCAAGAAATCACAGTAACTCTTCTGTGCATAGAGAAGCAAACTTGTGCTTTCCGGGGTATTTCTTCCACGACACGTATTTAGTGTCTTTTCTCAAGGCACCAGGATTATAAACAGCGGCATCCTCTCTCAAACGCTCTTTCCGGCTGACGTTCTTTCCTGTTGCCTCATCGAAAGAATGCTGCTTAAATGGAAGCCGAATAGATGAAAAGAGAATGCTTAAATGGAAGCTGGATTGATGTAAACAATAATGCTTAAATGGAAGCTGGATACATGAAATAAAAGTCGCTCCTGCGGGATTCTCCAGCCGTCCTATCGCCGGTTCGTATGGTGCCCTCCGCGCATACTGTCTATAGTGTGGCTGAAAAATACCCCCGAAAGCGCAAGTTTGCCCGTTGAGAGGCCGATGTTTCGGTCGCTGAAGCTCCACGCAGACAATAAACACAAACTGAGACTAATCGTGACGTGAAGGGATGACAAAATTCTGCCTGTATTAGAACCAAGCAGCCTTCAATTTCTTAATGTACAGGCTGTCACCATTTTATTTGCAACAGAGTTTTGTCCTGCTGACTTGATTTGATATAACACTTTTGCGGGCGCAGAAAATATTTCTAATATTTACGTTCACAATCTCCCTCATCGGGATACATAAATTTAAATAAATCCACAAAATACAAAGGCAAATGAAAAAAAATTACTTCATAAATAATTGCAACAAATAGAGAGAGATCTAGTATGTTATATCATTTATTTAAAAATTCCGCCAACACACCCAACATATTTGCTTGCTTAGTTAATTCATAGACTATATCATGAATTGGGATGCCTTACGCTAAGATGCATTCGACTGAGGCCGCGTGAGGCGCTACCATCGAAACCATCGACACACAGTTTCTATATAGGCTATGCATTTTAAATACACATTACGAATATTCTTATAAACGAAGTAATACGCCTTTATTACTTTTGAAGAAGTAAGAATTATTTTTAAAATTAAGGTCGTATTTGATGTCTCTCATTAACGAGCGCTGTAAATGCCATGTAGGCCTACAATTTCAGTTTTATTCTAATTCAGTGGTATCTCTGCGACTTAATGCGATAACCTCTGTCTGCTGTTTCCACCCGCCCTCTCCAGTCTGCGGATCGACTTGATCTTCTTGTTCCACGGGCAAGGACTGCTATGACTCAACATCGTGCCTTTGCCATTGTGGGCCCTTCTGTGTGGAATGACCTGCCCCCCATTATCCGTAGCAAGCTTTTAATCAGGCTCCTACCCTCATCCCATCGTTGCCTGAAGACTTTCTTATTTCCTCGAGGCTGTCACGCTGAGAGCGCTTCTGAATAGCTAGTACTGTAAGAAGCGCTATATAAATAACCAGATACGATACTATACGATGTTGGCCTTCCCCTTGTGGTCCTCGGGTGACTAGATTGGGTTCAGCGCTCGGCATATTGAGTGTCTACCTAAATTAGCCTCTATTATGTTGGCGAGAAATGGTCCCTCCAGGAAAAGTGAGTTAAGTGACTCTTTAAAATTGGCGCTCTTCGATACAATGCGGCCTACGACACTGTCGATGACTCTATCCTCCTCGACCGCCTTTTTACTTCCTTCGGTATCTCTGACGGAGCACTACTCATCTGGATGCGATCGTTTCTCTCAGACCAGTCACTCTCTATGGTCTTTGGTTCAACCCGCACTTGCTGGGTCTCCTTCGCTATGGCCTCCCTTAGGGATCGGTCCAGGCCCCCTTTCTGTTTCTTCTGTGCAGTTCTGTTCTAGGCAGAATCCTCCCTCCTCTCTGCATTGCCTCTCACCAGTATGCTGATGACAAGCAGGCCTATCTGCATGGGCCCCCTTCCTCGTCTTTGCAGATGGTTGAGCGCACGCTGGAGGCGTCCACTTTTCAGGACTAATGGCTCTCCTCTACTTGCCTCTCCCTGAACCTTAGCAAAACCCAGTGTGTTCATCTGGCTTGGTGGCAGAGTCCAGCTGGGCAGGATGAACTTGGGAGTCCCTTCGTCAGGTTTTTCCCCAACATCCCTTTTCTGTATCTGTTCGAGATCTGGGTCTCCTATATCCACAGCCCTATCCCGCTCCTGCTTCTATCACATGCTGCAGATCCACTGTATTATACTATGCATGTAGAGTCCACGCTTGTGCACGCTCTGACCATTTCCATGGAAGACTTTAGTGACATTGCCTTCATTGGACTCTCCTCTCACAGCATTTCCAAGCTTAAGTCCATCCTCAATGAGCTGCCAGACTAATTGGTGGAATTCCAATATTTGGCTACATCTCTTCCTGCATTCATGAATGCCTTCACTTGATCCGGCACTTCAACGCATTCGTTTCAAGATCCATGCGCTGATGCGTAACTGTCTCCTTGGGTCTGCTCCCGCCTAGCTTGGTTGTGGGCCCGACCGCTTGGAATCTGCTCCCCTTCGGATCTTCGGCTCATGCTTAGGAACTCTTCATCTTCTTTCTATTCATCAGTGAAATCGGTCTTCTTTAGCCTCAGTTGGACTAGTGAGCACTTCTGAGCAGATTCATTGAAGAGGCTCTATTTCAAAGAGGCTCTAATTCATGCACAACTATCTATGTTGGTGACTAATAGGTAGCTTTAATTAATAGCTCTCCTATTAAAGTTGTAGGCCTATTTCATAACAATTTTTGTATTGCAGCATTTGATTAAAGCGCTATAGACTGTAAATACGTATTAATTAACAAATGACAGCATCTAAAGACCTGTAAAGAAAGTAAGTACTTAATTGAACTGCCAGCAAATGCATTGCAAGTACATCAGATATGAACGATCAAAGAAGAATCACAAAATAATAATTATTATAATAAGTAAATAAAAAAGAACGTCCTCGAAGTTGCGAGAGAGCAATGAGAAATTTATGGCCGGATTAGGCCTACTATGAAATCCATAAATGGGTTTGTTCATCAGTATCTGCAAAACTAACATAATGCTAAAAATTACTAATTATGTATATATGTAGGCCCTATGCATAGGCCTACAGATTTTGAGTGTATGTGTATTTATGTGTAAGCATAGTTTTACATGCATGTATGCATAAATATGTAGGCTCTCGTAATTTCATATTACTAAATTTCATCTACCCAGGTAGGTCTAATTGATTCAGTACAGCGTTTGGTCTACAATCTGCCTCATTTCAAAGATCTCATCAATTTGTTTGTTGAGTTGAAGCATAATGTAAGAGACAGTTTTACCTCTTTCATCATGGATAAAGCAAATAAAACAAGAAAGCAGATTCATTGGAGAAGTATATTAGTATAAGCATCAGTAAATTAATGTTATAGATATGTAACAGGTAAAACTACATACAATTGACTAGAAAACATAATGGAATCATTCACAATGCAATTACACAATAAAAAAACGGCATATAAACCAGACCTGTAAAACTTCAACAGTTGTAGACAGCAGTGTATATTCAGTTGACAAAACTCAAAGCTGATGTAGATTAAAAGTAAAGTAAAGCAATAGTAGGCCTATAATCGACATTTGAAAACCTATAATAAATCAAAGCAAGCATACAAATAATTTACTTGTATTACTGTCAGTATTAGAGACAGGGAACTGGAAAGAATTAAAATTCTAAGCGATCGATCGCTACTTGAAAAAGGAATGATCCAGATGCAATGTACTTCAATATAGACTCTCATTGCCATACTCTTGATTAACATGCATAAGTTCTCATTTATTTGAATTTTTGACAACGAAGCAAAAGTACAGCATTTGATGCTGCTAAATATGACATTCTCTTAAAGTGCCTTGAAACAACATTTGGCAGATCAGGTCATATACTGCAGGAGCACCTACCTCTCAGACCACACTCAGGTGGTAATGTTTGTTTCCATCTGATAAGCCTTGCCAATGGTCACACCTGGCATAAAGCTTAATACTGCCGACCATTTCATGCTCTTTCTTTCCTTGGATTGCACTCTATCAGTATTTGATGGACAATTCATATTTGGTCCTCACTCATGAACAAGCTGCAACCTCATCATCCTTAACTGATAAAATGTCTCTCTGCTTCTAGTTCGATGTTATCTAATCACCTTTGGTTCAATTCCTCTAGCAACCAAGCAACTTCGCTTGGTAGACCTAGCCACTGGCAGCTCAAAATTATAGACTTGCATTACCTGCAGTTCCACTCTATTATTTCTGTGTATGAGCTGGGTGTTTCAAGCAATGCAGCTTGTTGTTCTTTTGATAGGATTCCAAAGTTCTATCAAATTTTTACTTAAATCAAGATATAGAGTTTGATATCTGCTGTTGAATGTTGAATATTCGGTCCGAAAATCTCCCATTATTTTACCTCTCAAGTATAAGTCGAAAGCCCTATTTCACCGTCCTGAAATAGTCTTAAATTTCTCGACTTATAGTCGAGTATATACTGTATACAGAGCTGCATTGCAAAGATAGCTTTGTCGTGGTTGGCCATTCACTCTGGAACATACTGCCGTGCACCACTGCATGCATACAACTTATTAATTTATTTACTTGTATTTACTGTCAGTATTACAGACAGGAACAACATAACCTACTAGCTCATGGGCTGCCACTGTTTTACAAACAAATAAAAACCATTCTGTTTCATCTTGTGTGTTATCAGATCAGAAGCCCCACTGAGTAGTTTTCTTAAAATGGCACTACATAACTATGCAATAGCAATTATCAAGATCAAATCTGCCATTGAAATATGTTAATTAATTACTACCACTGTCAGGATCACATTATAAACTTGCAAGTTTATAATGTGATCCTAATCATACAAATAACTCGCATGTGAAAAACGTTAATTACTTAAAAATTATTTAACATTTTCAGGTCATTAGAAAGTTCACCACACATGATTGAGAAGCACTTCAATGTCTGAACTATGGTACAGCAAGCTTTCTAAAGTGACAAAACTATGGCTGCACTAAAAATGCAAAGCTGAGAAAATGAGAACAGCACCACATCACAAAAAAATACTGGAAGACATAAATTGTGCTGATAATTAGCTAAGTCACATTGTACTGAGATCATGTAAACAGGAGTCCATCTCTTCACGAAGAGCTCTGTACTGTAGCTGAGTTTGAGCCAAAGAATCTGCACACAGACCATTGATGAATATATTGCATAATCATAAGTAGAACAATATTGATATATATATATATATATATATGTGTGTGTATCCTACTCATTGCTTGACATGCAAGATTCAAAGGAAAAGTACTTAGCTGGATATATATATATATAAATATATATATATATATATATATATATATTTATTGTGAAAGTAGTGTTGGTACAAGTTGTCCTCATTCATATTATCCATCCAGCTAAGTACTTTTCCTTTGAATCTTGCATCTCAAGCAATGAGTGGGATTTTGTCAATTATCATGTCACACATGAATACATGTCTACATCAGCAATATAGAAAAATATATTATAAATAATGTTGAAGTCATTTAAAGTTTGATATCAAAAAGGTAAAAGAATAACAGTAAGATCAAAGTTCAATGGTAATAAGGCTTGAGTTAAGGATATGACTATTGGTAATTTACAGTGAATGCCTTGATATGTAAGCAACTGCCAGCAAAAGCAACAGCTTACCTTCTAGTCGATCAACATCTGCTTGCTTACAATGAAGTTGTCTCGACATGGCATCTATCGTATGCTCAGTCTAGTAAGAAAAACGTAAGCAAAACCGAACCATTGGTTGAGCAAAAGAGACCAATTTAAATCCAATTGGTTTACAGTATAGACAAGCATTCTAGTCACTCGACCTGCTTTAATCATAATCATAATCTGACATTTTGAAAGCCTATTTGAGAATGAAATTGTCAGTGGTACAGTGGTACTCCATACCCTAAGCAGTGAAATAGCCTCCAAAGAATAAAGAGATCAGTCGTTGGTGAAATCCTGGAATTAACAAACTGAGGAGCTTGAAAAGTGATACCAACTGGAGGGTCCAGCATAGACAAAGCTTCTTCTGGACTGTGCTTTAATACCCATGCACAGGATAATCACGAAGCACATGGGCAGCAAAGACCAAAATGCAGAATCCTTAAGAAGCAGAGCCGATAGACATGTATTGGTCTGTCCGTGCAAAGATAAAGTAAACAACAGAGTATGTGACTGGACCAAAACCCGACCCAACCGACGGGTCAACCCGACCCACGGGTCAACCCGTTCCACGGACCGACCCGACCCACGGACAACTCTGTGACACAGGCATGAATGAGCTGGAATACACCTTGCCCAACTCTGAACAATGATTACCTGCCAGAAGACCCTAAAATTCCAGCAGCTCCTCCAATGCAATGATATTTCAGGTTATTCTTTTATAGTCAAAGGATTGCAAATCACTGGAATTGACTACGCGTAAAAATTCTGTCATTCAAACAAAATCCAAGAATCAATTCAGATGTTACCTAAGAAAGAATGGAGATTGCCAGAAGAGGGAGGTTATCCAACACACAGCTCCAGGATCCAACCTCATGGAAGACCTAACATGACATGGACTGATAACATGATAACATAAAGTAGACAGATTTACCATTCGATCAGTTATTCACAGGATTAGAGACAAGAAGCTCATGAAGCTAACTGTAAGTCGGGCAACCAATCATTGGATTGACGACTGTTCAAGACACCACAGGACGAGACCTCATACTATCTACTATGAGAAAACCAGACACAAGACTGTCTCTGAGAGATCTAGGGAATCATCAGCATTCCAACGAGCTAAATGAAATCATTTCCGTATTTAATGAGGCTTCCACTTCTAAGGAAAAGCTATTTCAAATACAATACAAACAATTCATCTTCAAAACAAACATTGTACATGTTTAACAGGAGAAGAGATCAACTTACATCTCTGATATGAGCATTTAGTTTTTTTATCGTTGACTCGTACATTGTTTCTCGTTCATCAAGCTACAAGAAATATCTCCAGAAACTTTGAATTGATAAAATTTTTAAAGACATAACAGATACATGGAAAGTGTACCAATCAATAGCATGAATAAGATCATAAAAATAATTTCAACGTCAAAAATATCCTTTTCGTGGATCAAATTTTGGAATTTATATCATGCCCAAAAATGCAGATCGAGCGAATACGATATCTCGGGTAGAGCGACCTGGAAGCAATTTCACATCCACTCACTATAGGGCCAGACGAAAATTGTACATAACATTTTCTGGAGCAAAGAAGGACATTAAATTCAGTGGCAAAGCCACAGAGTAACGGGTCATCAACTTCAAATACAAGGGCAGTCAGGTTGAAAAGCTAGTCATATATAAATGATAAAACAATTTGGAGTCAAAAGAGACTTTATTCACCTTTTGTTCATTCATTTCAGCAGCTCTGAGATTGGCTGCCAGGATGTTTAGATCTACTTCCTGCTTTCGAATGTTTCTGAGAACAAGTTAATCAAAAAAATAACCATCACACTATCTTACATGCATAAACACATATTTTAGGAAAGTTCCAAACTGAATAGTGAAATACCAGTGCAAAGTAAAGTAAGTATTGGTGAAATCACCTGACCCTTGAACATTTGTCCCTCTTTACTTTGCCCTCTTTGCATACTGCAACATTACTAGAACAAAGCACATCAAGAGTCAGCCTACTCTGGCACAAAAAAGGATCTACATAATTGTAAATACGTAGGTATATGTTCTAAGAATACTATAGAGGGTCGATTACAGTCTAATGACTATTACAGCCAGTTGCTGCAATAAATAAAAGCATCAATCAATGGTCACGTCAGGTGAAATCATCGTCAAAGTATTAATCCATTTGATAAACCAGGTTGAAATACGTAAAATCGGAGAAATAACAGAATGAAATTTCATCAGTTAATGATAAATGATATAACTTTAACACAATAAAATCACTCCTTTCAATCTACTTTTAATTAATATTCTTTACTCAAATGTTACATTAGTTGAGGATCCTTCAAATGACAACTAAAATGGTTGCAAGTGCAACTCCTTGCTTGGATTGGATTGGAATATCATACCCCAACTTTTCCCTAGCTTGTAAGTAAACAATGTCATTGCATTATGACTGTAGGTCTAATATCAACGAACAAACGTTGCTATTATTCAAGAGATGAGGGAAGTGAGAGGAAGCGAAAATATTTACCAGGGACGTCATTTCAGCTTTTTTCAGAGGGGGGCAAGCAAGAAATTTTGGCAATGGAGGAGGGGCCGTAACAAATGATTTGTCAAGCAAGAATTTGCGTGGTGATGGGGTTTCCTTTTTGTTTTAAATTTGTTTTGGTTTATGCATTTTCAGTGGTACCAAAAGATTTGATTTGTAAAATCTTGTATCGGCAAAAACGCTAATAAAGTTTCAAAAAAGTGAAATTATTCAATTATAGGAACCTGTGATATGATATAATGTTAATATATAAAATTCAGTGAGATTTGTTATTAATATGGCTATTACATTTTGACTTTGTATGGAAATTTACAAGCACAATGATCTAAATCAGGAAATTCAGGGGGTATTTGCCCCCCACTGCCCACCCACAAATGACATCCCTGATACTTACATGCGCACTAAGCACATGATAAAATAAGAAATGGCAGATCCACGTACGCTTCTGCAATTTCGAGTTGTTCCTCTGCATTTTCCAGTTTTGTCTCTGTCAGTATTAGCTTTCGCCTGACCTGAAAGAGCTCAGCACAATTATTAATCGACTCATCTTACAGAGAAAAAAAACATCGATGTGGTAAAATTGCTCTTCAGCTGAGTTGTATTAGCTCAATACACCCCTTCATGGATAAACAGTGAATAATAAGATTCATTTACTTGCAATGGACATGTCAAGTATTTGTGTTCCTGGGTACAATCGAGGGTTTATTTTCAACTGAAGAAGCTTTTGCAAAGGATGGCATGCTTAACAATGAAATGTCAACAGACAAGAAAAAAGGACATCAAGATGATGTGAACTTGAGATGCAATAATGAATGGCAAACCCTAGATAGGAAATTAGCTATTATTGATTAATATCATGGCCTTGCTAATGCAGCGTTCATGTGGCCCGGAGAAATTTGAAATATTCATTCTACATTACACTAAATTAAGTCAAAGAACAACTACCACCGTGCAAATAAAGTCATCAGCGTTCGAGATTTTAATTTCAAAAGCACAATCTAAAAAATTGACAATTTGAATCTAATTACTTGCTTTTATAGTAGCAATATGCTGCTGGATGCAAGAAAACAATACAATTAAACAATACAAAAACAATACAATACAATGAAGTCACTTTTGCCAAACCTTCAATTAAGAAGAGTGACATCACTTCTTTATAATAAAGAAACAAAATAAGACAAAAGTTTTAAGCAACCTCTTCATATTTTCTTTCCATTTCTTCAGCTGTTGTCTTAGCCGACTTTATTCGAATTTCGAGCAATGTCACTCTCTCTTCATCAAGTTTATCTTTATGTTCCTGTGCTTTTCTAAATCTGTAGGCATATTAAAATGCAACAGAACAATCAATGTTACAAGTACTTATACTTCTTTAACAATTCTGGCAATCATGCTGTATGAATTTGAAAGTAAAATTTGTGAGTTAGCCACATATCTACTGTTTCTAATTGTTGCAATTTTAAATATAACAAAGCCTTGTTATTAGCACAAAGTAACACAGAATTGTGAGTCTGAGGAGCAGTTTTGACAGAATATTAACTTCCTAAGTATTAGTACATTTCTTTTTCAAAATATGGTACCATAATTGGTTTAACATAGATGTTGGTATAGATCCAACCGTTGAAGGTGTATAATCCATAGACGTCCTTAACAAAACCCTCACTGGATTGTTGTGACAACCTAATAATTGATCCCCAGATCGTGGAAACTAATTGAATAAATTACATCATCTGTGAAAAGTGACCAAATGAAGAACAAGATGCAAAGCAGTTCATGACTACAGATAGAGCAACCGAAAGGTTTTATAATAGGAGACAAACTGTTATTTTAAGAGCTAAATTCAAAGCTTGAACAATGGAAAGTCAAAGGCAATTCGCATATTATTTAGGTCACTAAAACCTCAGCATTTATGCAACACCCAAAAAGTTAAGTCACAGGGAGCAATATGCTTGCACACATTTAGTCATATCAACAGCTGTTGTATGCTGCTGAACAACCATTGGCACTGCCTTAGTCTGAAAAAACAAATTCTTAATTTTCATGAGCCAATGGCTTTTCAATAAATTATGAATAAAGGGTCAAAACATCATTTGACCCTTGTGTGCAAGCATTTTTTACTCTCACCAGGAATTTGACTCACCGCTCAACAGTTCCTGAGATGTGTGCCTTAGGGAATTTATGTAAGTACTGGGAATACACACCTCTCAAACTCATCAGCTATTTTCAATGACTCCTGAAGCTTGTCTATCGTGGATTCAAGTTTTTCTTCAAGCTCAGCATTGACATCCTCCAGGCTGTTCACTTGGCTTGACAGCATTTCAACGCTCTTCTCAGCCTTTGAAATCACAACAAACAAGAAAATCACACAACAGACTTTCCATCAAACTGTACTCACATTTAAAGCTGCTACACATATCTTAAATTTTTTTTAACTTTTCATATGATTCAGGAGAAGCAGAGATAATTAACTTTATTTCAGGCTCTGTTGCATTAATTATAAATTTCAGATTAAGCATAGATGCTGGTAACATCAAGATCGTAAACTCCATATTAAGTATAAATGCAGGTAATATCAAGATTATCCTTCTAGAACTCTGCCCCTGGTAATACTCGGCCGGCGCCAGTCCCAAACCTGGGTAAAGGAGGAGCGCGACGCTAATGGTCTTTGGTACCACACAGTGTTGTTAAACTGCAATAAACATTATCCTTCTATGCCAGTTTTCGTTGGTTGGCTCTGTACAATCACACATACAAATAAGGATTTTTGTGGTTGATCAGTAGACGACGGCGTTATGGCATGACATGACAGCAGTTTTATTATGCATTGCTATGCTCTTATGTCTTTGATTGTGTGTTTGTCTATTACTCAGATCTCTTTCTCTGTTTGATCTAATGCCAGCATACAACAAAGCATCAAGAATTCATTTCGTCGCATTACATATTGCTTCTGCAACTGATATAAGTTGCAAAAGAGGTGCTGAACCATTAACCTGCTTTGTGGAGAAGGCTTCATGTCTTTACAGCATTTTGCAAAATAAACACATTCTGTGTTTCGGTCTATGTTCTAAGCATCAGTCACTATTCCTAAGTTACAGACTATGCATTCTAAGGCCCAATGTGCTAACTAACAGAATTTTATAAATCGTTCGACCACCACAGCAGATAACATAATAAAGCTGACCTCGTTCTTCAATTCTCTGACCGTCTCCACCTGTCGACACTTTTCGTCGTACATGTCCCTGTATTGTTCTAGTTCTTCTTTCAGCGTCTGCATCTTCTGTCGCAACACCCCCATCACAGCACCCGCTGTACCATTTCGTTCGTCCATCGTAACGTTAAGAAATTCCCTTTTACACACTAATCTGCTTAATTCACCCACTCATCAACCAACGCTTCTGCCGCAAACCACAAACTGTTGCTTCATCTAAATGGGCCGTGTCACCTATTCATCTAAATGGGTCGTATCACCCATACACCGTCCCAAGATGCTCAGTGAAAATTAGGCGAGGCATCTCATCCAGAATCCAACATGGCTCATTCCTTCCCAGCTGTTGACAGCATATACATATACAAACCACCCGCTACGTGGCGCCACAATCTTGGCGTGCGGTCACTGTAAATGGAACACAGTTTTGAAAGTATAGATTGTCCTCTCGCCCAAATGCACAATTCGAGTGTTTGAAATAATTTTTCGATTCTATGGCACAGCAGTGAATAGTATGGCCATTGTCTATTTCCAACAGATTCAGACTATTAGTAGGGAGGTATCTTATTGACCTCAAGGGATTCAATTAAGGTCGGGCAGAAGTAAAACGTCACGAATTGGGTCAGCGCAACAGCGGTGAAAGGTAAACACGCGTCTCTGTAGGCTGCATGTATACATACCTGGCGAGAATAACAACACACCTGTACGCCTTCGGACTATTTAAATACACTGGTCACTTTGGGTTTAGCCTGCTGCTTTCTGCACGAGGTTCTTGATTTCGGATTAATTACAAACAATTCTGGAAATTCGAAAAGTCAGTAAATAGTAATAATTATAAGCAATTGTATTATTTCGATAGCCTTTGTTCAATTTAGAAAGCGGTTTATTTCGACGGAAATTTCGTTCGCGATGACAGTCTGACCATAAAATCGTAAGTGTATTAAAAGGAGCTATGACGAGGAAACGTCTAAGGGTCTCAAAACTCGACGGTCGTCGATACAGCTATCCATACCCCGTCTACTACAGGTAATCATTGTCTGTTTGCTGAGTTTGACCCTACGTCTGGGTAAGCGATTTTGTTTAGTCATTGTGTTATTAGTAGCTATGACAGGCAAGGTATGACAACCTATAATTTACTTGTTGATCCATTTTATTATTATTGTTATTATCAAGAATAAAGCTATAGACCTAAGGTCTGTCACAATATAGCAACTTTTTAAACTCTCTGCAGCTGAAGCCACACATGATTCCGTGGGTGAAGACCTTTATGCATGTGCAGCTTTTGGTACAAAGCCTTTGAAAGCCCTAATTCTCTAAATATTCATAACGAGGGACGGTTATGGTCAGAAGTAGCATCATTTTAGATAAACGCAAAAAAGTTTTGGCCACAGAATAGTTAAATATTCGGCCCCAGAAGCACCACCCTACTTTTAATTAGCTATATGGCTGTCTGCCTGCATAGTTTAAATAAGTAAGTAAAGACTTTATTACACCTTGAGCAAACTCACCATGTGATTTTGAAATTGAATTTTAGATAACATTAGTAGGCCTAATAATGTAGTCCTATAGTAATGTCACAGCTTGGTCTGAAACTTGTATTTTGACCTGGAACCAATTCTAACCTCTCATGCCTGTTAATTCTGCTTTGCTTGAGCTAATGTGAATTAGCTGGTTCCCACAATATAGCATTCATTTGTGGACCATATCCACATGAGTAATTTTACCCGCTCATATCATCAGCGCCTTTATGACAATGTTACTTCAAATCACACTGAATTCAAATGGTTTGCTCTTGTCTGTGCATGGCACATCATGTTCTTACACCAGCCCATTTTTTTAAAATTTCAGCTTTATGATTAGAAGATCAATGATTTAGAACTCTGGTGATAATAATATATAATTCAGATGACCATGCCAGCAGACTACTATTGTTCTTCTTAGATTTACCATTAACATCTTTATGATCCACTGGAGACAATCTACGTGGCAGTGATATTGATTGCAATGGCATTTTTTGGAGCTATAACCTTAATTAAATATGGGATTGATTAAATATTGGCATAGGTGAGGCTCAGTCCTAAGTTTGAGGGGCATAGGTAGAGATGAGGCAGGCTGTAAAAATTTCAACTCTCAAACTTAGATGCATCAAAAACGGATGAACAGTTTAAAACAGCACAGAAATTTAGAATCTTTATGAAATAGTGGGAGGGTATAAGCAGATCCGTCCCGTCCCCTCCACCTGAAATTTAGGATGGGGTCATCCCTTCCTCCCCCAAGTCTGGTGAGGACCGTGAGGCAATGACATTTTGGGACCTATAACCTCAATTAAACGTGCGATTACTAGGATGCTGACATTGGCTGTTGGTCAAATGATCCTAAGCAGCTTTGGTCATCTTTCAATGACCTCCTTGATGGTTGGTTGGTTGGACAGAGAGCTGAGTAAACTTCTTGTGGAGCACTATATAAAAGTTAAATGAATGACTGAATAAAAGCCCTTGGCACCATTATAGTGTCACCATAGTCCTAAGTTGTTCAATAGCATTGTAGTAAACAAGACTGATCTAATTAGATTAATGGTTAATTTCAATTGAAGTACAGTGCTACATAAAGACTCCTTTGTAATAAATTATATTATTGTCAACTTCTGATACGAAGTCCAAAGGACAACCTGGACAACCGTGATTTGTAAACTGTCAATGTATCAATTGAAAAATCCTTCAGCCCCACAGTATTATGCATCTGAGGTTGAAAGGGTCGTGTGAGGTTGCAATGATGTTGCCTCAACTGAATTTTCCTTATCTATCAAGTTGGACTTGAGTGTAGTAGATACCTACTGACGATTGATCAAAAGATTGATGCTAGCGGTACCTAATCTATTAATATCTAATTACTTATGTGCACTGTTATCAGTATGTTCAAGGCCTATCAATGGTTACAAATGCTTAATTAGGACCTTCGATATGATTAGGGTTGTAGCCTTGTGGATTCATCTTGTTCCAACAAACTCTCCAATCAGCCAAACTCATTGGCTGTCATGTTTGAAGCTCCCTTGAGAAATCCTGACAATGGGCTTGAAACGGAAATAAAGGCAACTGGTGGATATGATCTGTCTGGGCAATCAGACACACCCAAGAGGCACTAGGTAATTATTATTTATTAATTATAGGTAATTATTATTTATTAATTATAGGTCATTATTATTTATTAATTATAGGTAATTATTATTTATTATTATAGGTAATTATTGAGATATTGGTACAATGATAATACATTCTATATTATGTACAAGTAGTTGGCAAAGACTTGCTGCTCCCACTTGTGTAAATGTGACCTCCATTGCTTTACCTCTGCCCCCATCCAATTAGGTAAATCATCAGAAAGAGTCTACCCCTGTCTTATTGCATATATGAAGGTAGATTTTCCATTTCTCTCCATAAGTCGAGGAGACAATTGGACCAACAATTTTATACGTGTACGCCGTACGGTGTAACTAATTTCTTCTCACACTTTTCAAGAGCTGTGTTATCTACTTCAAAAATGAACTTATTATGCATATATTTGAATGTGACTATGCTAAACATTGTTCAATGTATGACGCTGTAGGTGTCCTAATAGGTCTAATTTAAAAAACAAATCAACCTATATATTATATAATTATATCTATAATATATATATGTATATATATATACATGTAGGCCTACACTGCAACCTTGACTGAATAATTGTTAATGGAATCTACTTGATATTTCGACCTATGACCTGGCCTACTACATAGAATACAACGAATTTAGTCACCACAGGGCAAACAATGAGATGTGTAGCAAACAACTTGAAAGAGATTGCTGGTCTCTGTATTGTGTGGAATGTCTAAGCATTGTGAGGGGCCTAAAGGGCCATCAGGCTTAATTCCATTAGGCTGACTAACATTCTTTGTGGCCAGGTTTAGGCAGTGATTGGTGTTTCATGGTGTAGGGGTTAGTGTTCAGGACTGTCAATCAAGAGGTTTGGGTTCATATCTCCGCCAGGGCAGAAATTTTGTGTCAGCTATCTGCACCACCTCCACAGTGCACCCCTTAGCCAGTTCAGCTAAAATGAATACACTGACTGTACACTCGGTTGGAAGATGAGATGAGGAGGGAGTGGACTGGTTACCAGCTCACATATGCTGAGGCAGAGAGGGTGAGATGGAGAGGGAGTGGACTGGCCACCAGCTCACATATGCTGAGGCAGAGAAAATGAGGTCGCTAGCACTTCATACCCATGGCTGCCTTAATACTGGCTTAAGGGACTGCTCTTCCTTTGGTGGTAAAAAAAACGTGGTTGAGTAAAATATTAGAAATTATTTGGCTAATGAATGCATGTAAGAATTATTTAGACCAGTCTCTGGTACTTTAGCAATTATGTGAAGGCGTTTGAATTATAGGCAGTCTCTAATCTTGATTGACATCTCAGAGGAAATCTTTCCTTCCTGTAACTCCTTATCATGACCGGTCCATGAAGTAGATGACCCGCAGAGATGAGAGCAAATGCCACTCAAAAGTGGAAGGATTTCTGTAAATCTAGTGGCCATCAGAGATGTGTGCAAGTCACTCATGAAGTTGAACCTCTTGCATGTCAGCAGCTGTCATGGATTCTTCTTAAAAATTGAGGTCAATTTTCAATCTTCTATGTTGTGATCTCCCCTTGATCTAGGTGAATTACAAGGACTTTAGTAAATTATTAGTCAGTGTGGAGGTCCGATCACTCACTCCTTAACCTAATGGTCACCTTTTTGTACTGATCTTCTTATGATGTCCTGATTTTCATTGGGCAACTGATGACTGTTGTCTCCTAAACATTTGATTTTATAGATTGCTTTCGTAGGCATATAATTGAATTTATTGTTTTGGTTTCTTCTCCTCAAGTACTTCTCTGTAGGCCTAATCTAAAATTCCATCATTAAATTTTGTGATCAATTACAGATAAGCCTATGCAGGTCTGCCTACAAACAGAAATTCCTGGCCTCTAAGCAGAGAAATTCCTGGCCTCTAGGCATATCCGTCACGGGCCTTAGACGGAAGTTGGCGTGTTCTTAAAAATGACAAGTAGGCAGGGATGTGGTCTCTGGACCACGATCTTGGTCTCATAAACCATAAACTTTATTTATCTGGGGGGAGGGGTAGGCTTAAGCATATACGGACAGTTACATTGACTGTCACACTTCGGTAGTAATTGAATGAAGGACGCCTGATAACAGTAGCATAAATGTAGCCTATCATAGGTCAAAAATAGCGATTTATTGTTTTTATTTGAGAAAATGGCAGCCTGTTTGTTTAATTTTTCCATGTGGATATTAAAGATGATATGGGCATGGTGTGTTAGACTGTGTCTGGCATAAGACATTATTACTTCATTGCTTTCATTTGCATGCATTACATTATCCATGCATTATCCATAGTAATAAGCACAAAAGTAATTAGCATAAAGCAAATAGCACATTTGACAACCAAACTAGATATGTCTAAGGCTCCTGGATAATTACTCCTGTTTATATGCCTGCCATTAACTCACAAGAAAATCCCCGAAAAACCCATTGGCCAATACCGCTTCCACCTAGTCAAACCCCAAGAGGTCAATTGATTACAAATTATTCGGTTAGAGCTGGCCAATCTAGTGAGAGTAATAAGTGGAGCACTCTATGTATTTTATGTTTGGTAAATGGTCAATATTTGCTAGCAGTGAGTGTGTTAACAGAATATGCAAAACACTGAAAACAGAGTTGGTTAAACTTCACGCTCATCTCAAATCTAATAAACTAGCATACTAATGACTACACAATCTAATCTGAATGCTATTAAAGCATGACACTTCTATCTTTACGATGCACTCAAGCCCATGTGAAAACATGCCCAAACATACACACACAGACGCAAGTATCTCTATCAGTGGTTGTGCCCCGTAGTCACGATACACTGAAAGTAGGCCTAATTGACTGGATTCAACCGACTCAGCTTAGAAAGTTTATTTCAGATAGATACTTCTTCATGCAGTGTTACTTTTCAAAGGACTGTTTGTAAAACTGAAAAGTACTGAACACATACACACTTACATATGTAACTGAATATTAGTAGAGCAATTCATACTTACTAAAAAAAATTATATGTTATATCTGAAAGGAACTTAATATAGTAATTAGTAACTTCTTTTGAGCCATTATCTAAGGCATCAGGCACAAGCTGTAATTAGGTCAGTATCCAGAAGATTACTCCATAAGTGCATTAGCTTTATCCTTGCTTTTACAATTTGTTCTAATATTATGATGATGTTGAGAGCTGTTTGATTGGCTTTTTGTTGCTTAGACCTCCTTTGAGATGGATTACTCCAAGTTTCACAACGAAAAAGGTGACGCATGTGGCCCGGGATTTTGGACCAGAAATCCTTCGTGCCATTCACCACAACGACCTGGAGTTCCTTCAGAGAATCCTGGAAAACCGACTCCGGGCCAACTCCTTGATTACAAAGCTATGCATGATGGATGTCGGTCGTGGAGCAGCATCTCGACGGGTCTCGTGTCCTCTGATCGTTGCGTCACAGAAAAAGGACCCAACGATACTTCGTTATATGCTCGAGAAAGGTGCCGACCCAAACTATGTCGAATACACGAGCCATCGTCCACACAGCTACTGTGCCTTGCATACGGCAGCTAAGTTGGGACTCCTTGAGACAACGGAAACACTGCTGCTTTTCAAAGCAAACCCGAATGCTGTCGACAGCCGAGGGGAGACTCCACTGCTCATCACTGTGCATGCAAGTAACTGTGCCTTAGCGAAGCTATTGCTGTCACATGGTGCGAATCCAAATGCCAGAGACAAGCATGGATGCACACCATTGCACATTGCTACCAGTCATGGTCACTTGGAGATGGTCAACCTTCTGCTGTCGTACGGTGCTGGCCTCAAGCTGCCCAATCGAAATGGTGTTTGTCCGGTTCACCTTGCGGCCAGTGCTGGACATGCACATCTCATTGAAGCTCTGTTGGGTACAGACACTGCTAGTGCCAATTCACCATGTGTGTTGGACGGAATCAGACAAATGCCGCTCCACCTGGCGGCCGGGAATGGACACGTAGAGGTTGTAACTGCACTATTGGATTTCAGAGCTGACATAAATGCTAAGGACTCAGCATGTAACACAGCACTACACCATGTTGTACTCAAACCTTATCAGGCCAACACTATGAGGAACATTAATCATTTCTTTGCAACGGCACAAGCACTCTTGAAGGCCGGCATCACGGTAAACGATGAAAATGACCGTGGTGAAACTGCAATGATGCTCGCTGCTTCAAACCAGTTTCCAAAAGTGGCAAAGTTGATTCTATCATCAGCTGAAGGAGAATTACGAGTAGAACCAGAAATGCTCCATCAGATTTTACGCGAGCAGAACATTCTAACCGGAAAGAATCAGAATGAAGCATTGATTGGCAAAGGGACTGTTACCTCACCCAAGCACACTCTACCTCCAAATGGAAACGCTAAGTCTTTCCCAACAGGAACATCAGGCACTCGTAATAGACTAGAGCATGAAGAACAAGAAATCAAGACCTTTGCTAAAGAGTCAAAGCCTGCTTCAGAGGCAATCGAAGAATCTCACCCACTCAAAGAAATTCAGTCTAGTGTCGTCGGCTCTCATCACACTAATTCTTCAGCTCAATCACCCGATGTATTCGCAAAACGATATCCTTTGCCCAAGAGCGACCTCAGAAACTACCAACAGTTTAGGCACAGCCCTACAATAGAAAATGAAATTTCTACATTTACTGTAACTGTCAATAAAGGTGCTGAGAGAATGTGCATTCTGTTTGATAAAAACTCACCAAGCGGGAAGAAAGCATCGAGTGCAAAGAAAGGCACTGAGAATGAGTTCAGACCATACGTTCAGAAGAAGTCAACATCAACAAGTTCTGATTTAACGAAAAAAGTGATGAAGACGTTGAAAAGCACAGACGATCATACATCGGAAGAAATTGAGCCAAACCAAGAACGAACATTGTCATCGACTGAACAAAAACAAAGTATTGAAGGAAAAAGTGATAAAGAGCAATATTCTTCTAGAATTCCTGACTTTAGTGCAGAGGCAGATGAATCAGTGAAAAAGCATAGCCAACGCCAAGTTACAGATGATTCTGACGAGGAGGAGGAATCATGTTGGATCAATCATAAGGTTGAAAAAGATGATCTGCTAGCGCCAGATTCATACAGGGACACTCGAACATATTCAGCTCCATCTTTCAGACACTACAGCAAATCGCCTTCGGGTTTTTTCAGTGAAGGTGGTGGGTTGCGAGGATTACGGCTGAGGGTCACTGGCGAGGTTCCAAAGGCTTACACCTGCAAGCAAAAGGCTGCCAAAAGGAAGGCCTTCTTTCTGGCACCTCCTGTTGGAATTGAAAGCATGGGTGACTATGACCAAACGCATTTGTCTATGTCAAGCCTTCCTGAGATGGGAGGTCTGGCATGGGAAAAAGCCATGCAGAGACGCGCAGAGTGGAGTGAATCACCGAAACCGATCTTCACAAAACGAAAGATTCCACATTCCAGAGGATTCTCCTCAATTTCATCCGCAGGAAGACGTAATCCAGATGGAACCAGACAGCAAAAGAGTGACTATCGGATTACAGGACTTTTCCCACAACCGTATAAATCATTTGGCAAGATTGAAACTAAGACTGATGCAATTGAAGCTGCGCTGATGGAATATGAGTCTGACGAAGAGTACGAGAGTGCTGATGATTATGTAGAGCCGCTAACGAAACAGTGGGTCAGTGAAATGGCAGAGCGTCATTGGCACAGGAGTTCAGAAGAATCAGATGAGCAGTTTGACACGTCGATAGACGATGTCGTACATGCAAATGTTTTAGATGAAAGCATCAGTAGCGTTGAAGCAGAACAGATCGCCGGGATCATTTCGAACAGATATCTTGTCAGCATAACAGAAGAGGAAAAGAATCTGGGACAAACTTTTACTGACAAAGATGAAGAGGAAGAAGAGGAAACTGATGAAGAAACAGCAGAAGACTATGAAGAAAGTGAAGAACAACAGAAAGAAGAAAGAAGAGAAACAGGTGAAGTAGAGCAAAGGAATGAGGCAAAAGCAGACCAGAGTCAATCGACTTCAGGAAAGTCAGGTGTTGGTGTGCTGCGTGTTCTACATGGCTACCCTTCTAAAGGAGCACCATCATCAAAGGGCTCCATAATGGTAGTGTCCAGCTTGGAACCTGAAATTCAGAGGCTGACCATCGACAACATTGTTCTTGGAGACAGCAGCACATCAGATGATCAAGATGATGAGGAAATATCTGACAAAACCAAAGGTTATCTTCCGAAGCAGATGGCAAATAGTGATTTCGCAGAATTGGAGAAAGGTGAACGGCAGAAGGAAATTGATGGTGGAGCTCCAATGGAACACCAGGATAAGGAAGTCAAAGAAATTTTAAGGTCTGCTAAGGCTCGTCCTAGGCTTTCGACTCAAGATGTGGATTCAAATTCCAGCCAACCAATGGTAAAGCAAGATCAAAGTCAGGTGACTGAGGAAAGGGATAACATGAAGGAAACAGGTGAAGAGCATCAGAACACGAAAGAAGATCCTTTGATCAAGCAATTCAATATATCTGCTGGAGCTGATGTTGAAGGAGCAGCAGAGACACATAAGGCTGAAGGTGAAGAAAGGCTGATAGAAGGAGAGCACTTGGAAGAGTCAAAGAAGAAAGGTAAAAAAGGAAAGAAGTCTTCAAAAAAGCACAAGGTAGCATCTAAGAACTCTGAAGAATATGAGAACGCAGTTGGTGAGGAAATTTATGCACAAACAGTCGCAAGTGAATCACCAGTAAAAGGAAAAAAGAAGTCAAAGAGCAAAGTCACTGATATTGAAGAAAATGTGGTCACAAAAGAGACACCAAAGCCACAGATAAGGCATGATGCACAAGATACCGACGAGGAACTGACAAACAACGTTTATGCTGAAGAACCAACCAGGATTAGACGTAAAGCTGAGGAAAGATCAAGAAAAGAAGGTGATGACCAAACAATGCAGAAACAATTACGAGGCAAAGAAGAAGAGATAATATACGTGTATAATGAAGAACCTGAAAGAAGAGGCAAACAGCGTAAAGAACAAATCAAGGTTAAGGAATCTAAAGAGAGGCGAGAGGAGTCACAAGAACGTATTCAAAAGAATATTGATTCAGAACAATCAAAAGTCGAGGAAGAAAGAACGATAAATTTAAAAACAATACCAAGAGAACTACAGTCAGAAAAAGATGATTTAAACTTAAATGCTGATGACAACTCCCACCAAGTTTATGACGAAGAACCTGGGTCACGAAGGGAGCCAAGAAAAAGAGAAAAAGCAAATGAAATGGCAAAGGATGTGATACCAGACCACATGGAAGGACATGAAAATGAATCAGAAAAGTTGTCACGAGATGAGTTTACATTAGATACAGCAATAAATAGAAATAAGGAAGGAAAACAGAAGCAGAAAAAATTGAAAGATATTTCGTCAAAGAAAGGTATAGCCAAAGAAATTCAAAACGAAGATTCAGTTAAGTCAAAGGTAAATGATGAACCACAGTCTAAGCCATTGGAATTGAAACCAAGTATTCGAAGAAAACCTGTTGCATCACCAAATGAAGAAGTGGGGCTAGTAGAAAGTGAATTGAGTGAGACCAATAGACTGGAAACTGTTGCACTGGAAAACTCTGAACATGCTGGTAAATCGGGCAAGAAGAAGACAAAGAAAAAAGTTAAAGGCAATCTAGATAGTGCTGCTGGGGAACAGCACATTGAGAACTACGCTGGAGAACCAAAACATGATCGCTCAAAGCAAGCGGAAAATCTCAGTGAGGAAAAAATCGATCTTAGCAGTGCAACAAATGAAGTTGGAGATTCAATGTCAACATCAGCTGTTATGAACAAACAGGATGGCACATCATTTGAAACTGTCGGTGAGTCAGTTGGAGAAGATTCCAGCTTTGTGGAACCTGTCAAGAAGCCCAAGAAGTCTAAAAAGATCACAGGAAAAGACGTTGGTATGAACAACAACAACTGGGGCATAAATTCAGCAGTACATAGTGAAGTGTGGCAAGAAGCAATGAATGAAGAACCTCTGGCATCATCTGAAACAGTTTATGATGCAATGCATCTCACTGATGCAGAGAAATCAAAGGCAAAGAAGACTGCTAGAAATAAATCTTCAGCAGGCAAGAGACATAAAAATATAGAAGCAGGAACAGTTCTTGTGGAAGATCTTGGCGATGATAATATGATGGTGAAAGGTAAGCGAAATTCTGCAGAGAATAGTAACGACCTTGTTCAGACGTCAAATCATCAACAGCAGATTTCTTTCCCAGTCAGACCAATAAAAGAGACAAATATCGATGATGAGTTCATAGATGAGGATTATGTTCCAAAAACATCAACGTTGGAGTCACAGAGAGCTAGAGATGAAAAGGGAGCTGAGAAACGTGTACGAATGACAATGGAAACCAGTGTCGATGATATTATGGACGAAATAGTAGAAGGCAAAGATGACATGACATCCAACGATGTTAAGCCCATCAAAACAGAACTGGTCAGAAAAAGTCAAAAATCAAGAGAAACGAGTATTGATGATGATTTAGATGACTTCCTACCATTTTCAGAACCTGCTGCTGGCGACACTGAAGAATCTGACTCTGAGGCAGACATAAAAGTGGAAAGAAGTCTTGAAACAAATGTTGACGAATACAACGAAGAACCATTTGTGATAAGATCTCCCCAGAAGTCAAATAAGGCATCAACAGACACAGAGACTTCTCATCCAGCAACCATACGAGAAGCTGTTGAAAGTAAAGCAAGTAAGGTTACAAATGTGGATGAATACCAGGCCGTGCCGACTCCATTTGGCATAGAGATAAAACTTAAAGAGCCTGATGGTAGAATTCAACACCTGGCAGATACCGAAGGAGCTCCTGATGATTCAGAACAATTGGAGGCAGTGGAGACCCAAAAACCCAAAAACTTAAAAAAAGCCAAGAAAAAGAAAACCCTACCAGTTCGACTAGTGCAAGGAGAAGAAAACTACAGTGGTCAATCTGAAATACAGGAATTAGAGAATGTAAAAGGAAATAATGTGGTTGATTCTGAAAAAAAAGCAGATATTAAAACAGTGAAAACAAAGAAGCAAACGAAGATAGCAGAAGAAGAATTCAACGAAGTGACTTACCCAGAAACTGGAGATGCTGAAGATGTACAGAAGCTCAAGAAGAAAAAGAAAACGAGAAAACAGGACTCAGATAGGGCTGTAAAGGAAGAAGTCGAAGAGAATTTAGGAGAGGCCAGTGAGCAAGCAGAGATGCGAAAAAATAAGGCACCAGAATCAGCTTATGAAGACAATAACATGGATGAAGAAGTAGACAACTTTGATGAAGAAACGGAAATCAATATGGACAATGACGATGTGAGAATATATCCACCGAAGCGAGAACATATCATAGACGCATTTATCAGAGAAGCAAGGATAGATGAAGATGAAGAGAATCAGGATGAAGAAGAAACAACAAAAGTGAAAGAAAGTGATCATGAAGAAGCTAACATTGCAAAAGACTTTGATGAAGACTCAGACTTAGATGACAAACATCAGCAGAAGATTCAGGCAAAACAAATGATTAAGATTAAGAGATTTGGAGAAGATTCTAGCCTTAGTGAAGACAATGATGAAATAATACCAGAAAATGCACTAAGAACGTTCAATATTAGAAGTGATAGTCAAAAGAAGGTGCATGGAACGTCAATTACTGGGAAAGAAAATCCAGAAAAAGAAATGGACAGTGATGAAGATTTGGGTGAGATAAAAAGGCGCAAGAAAACAAGAAAACAAGTTGAAGAAGCAGCATATGTGGAAACTGGCATAGATGAGGACTTGGACAATATCAGCGCACAAGAGAATGATCAAAAAGTGAAAGCCAACAAAGTTTCTAAAGTTGTTAAAAACATGGATCGTGTAAGAAAAGATCCACAAAAACTAAAACATGTCAGAGGAGGAGCTGTCAGAAAAACTGGAATAGATGATAACATAGAAAGTGAGGACAATGAAGAAATGGAAGAAGTGCAACAAACTGGTTCAGATGAAGACGAGGGCCGACATAAGAAGATCCAAAGAGAAAAAATAAAGATTAAGAGATTTGGAGAGGATTCTAGCCTTAGTGAAGAGAGTGATGATTTGATTCCTCAAAATTCACTAAAAACGTTTAATATTGGAACTGAGGGTCAAAAGATGGTGCGTGAAAAGTCGATTACAAAGAAAGAAAAGCCAGAAAAAGAAATGGGCAGCGATAAAGATTTTGGTGAGATAAAAAGGCGTAAGAAAACAAGAAAACAAGTTGAAGAAGCAGCATATGACGAAACTGGCATCGATGAGGATTCGGACAATATCAGCGCACAGGAAAATGATCAAAAAGTGAAAGCTAAGAAAGTGATTAAAATTGATGAAATTGTGGATCATGTAAGAATATATCCACAAAAATTAGAGCATGTCAGAGCTGTCAGAGAAACTGGAATAGATGATGACATAGAAAGTGAGGACGACGAAGATATGGCAGAAGTGCAAAAGAGTGTGCAAGAACAAACTGGTACAGATGAAGACTTGGAAAATGAGAGCCAACATAAGAAGATCCAAAGAGAAAAAATAAAGATTAAGAGATTTGGAGAGGATTCTAGCCTTAGTGAAGAGAGTGATGATTTGATTCCTCAAAATTCACTAAAAACTTTTAATATTGGAACTGAGGGTCAAAAGATGGTGCGTGAAAAGTCGATTACAAAGAAAGAAAAGCCAGAAAAAGAAAAGGGCAGCGATGAAGATTTTGGTGAGATTAAAAGGCGTAAGAAAACAAGAAAACAAGTTGAAGAAGCAGCATATGACGAAACTGGCATCGATGAGGATTCGGACAATATCAGCGCACAGGAAAATGATCAAAAAGTGAAAGCTAAGAAAGTGATTAAAATTGATAAAATCGTGGATCATGTAAGAATATATCCACAAAAATTAGAGCATGTCAGAGCTGTCAGAGAAACTGGAATAGATGATGACATAGAAAGTGAGGACGACGAAGATATGGCAGAAGTGCAAAAAAGTGTGCAAGAACAAACTGGTACAGATGAAGACTTGGAAAATGAGAGCCAACATAAGAAGATCCAAAGAGAAAAAATAAAGATTACGAGATTTGGAGAGGATTCTAGCCTTAGTGAAGAGAGTGATGATTTGATTCCTCAAAATTCACTAAAAACTTTTAATATTGGAACTGAGGGTCAAAAGATGGTGCGTGAAAAATCGATTACAAAGAAAGAAAAGCCAGAAAAAGAAAAGGGCAGCGATGAAGATTTTGGTGAGATTAAAAGGCGTAAAAAAACAAGAAAACAAATTGAAGAAGCAGCATATGTGGAAACTGGCATAGATGAAGACTTGGACAATATTAACGGACAAGAGAAAGAGAAAATAGCAACAAAAGACATAGGTCACAAAGAAACCAGCACAGATGAAGAATTGAATGATGATGATGACACGAATGAGAAACAAACAAGACAAACTATCAACATCCGAAGATTTAAAGAAGATTCTACCCTCAGTGAAGACGATGATATAGGACAGGATACCAAAAACACAGCAAAAACATTCAAGATTGGAACCGAAAACAAAACAAAGACGGAGAGAGTTAGCAAAATATCAAAGCCAACGCCGGATGCAGGAATCGACAGTGACGAAGACTATGGTGAGATGAGGAGGCGCCAAAAGACACGAAAGCATGTTGCAAAGCCAGCATATATAGAAACTGGCATTGATGATGACTTAGATGAGTCAACACACAAAGAAAATGAGGAAGAATATGGAAAAGCTCAAGCAGAGAAACTTAATAAGTTACGGAGATCTAAAGAGGATCCAAGTTTCAGTAGAGAGGGTTCTGATAACGTACTGAAGGATACTGAAAATGTGCAGAAATCACACCAAGCAGGAACAAAATTATCAGGCAGTGGTAGAAAGAAAACACAAGAACAGATAACTACCAAGCAAACAGAACTGAACAATAGGAAAAGAAATGTGCTTCAGTTTAATAAACCTGAAAGTGGAATAACAAGTGAGGAGGGGTGGACTGAGGAAGAGAGTGAAGAGGAAGAAGTGGAGAAGCATATCGCAGAGACAAGGAGAAGAACTGATAAAGAATTGGCATCGAAACTAGATGCCGATAGTCATAAACACTCAAAACAGCAAGGGGGAATAGAAGTGACTGACGAAGAAACTTCAAATAATGAAATAGAATCTGGTGATGATAAAGCAGGTGACTTTGAATACAGACGAAGAACAAAGGCTGCTCGCGTTTCAACAGGAAGATCTGCAGATAAACTTAGCTCCGGTACAGTTATTCAGAATGATAAAATTCTCTCAGAAACAAACTTTGACCGATTATCTGAGTCTGAAGATTCAGATGAACACCAAATGCAAGCATCAGCAAAGGTAGAAGCACTGCTCTCAAGAAAGAAGCAATTTGATGAGCAAGAAATTGACCAAATGGAAGAGCGTAATGACCGGACTACGAATATTACCAGCTTCATGGAAAATGATGAGTCTGAAGAGATGAGTGGATCTTTCAGCAGGAAACAAGCTGGAAGAGTTAGTCGAGGAAGAGCGAAGAAGGGACAAAGGATGATCCAAGATCCAACAAATGCTGACACTGAAGTTCTGGCGAGTAAGCAGATGAACTCTAATCCTCGGAGATCAACACCGTCTGGTATAATGGCAAATGATAAAGCAAAAGAAGACACAAAGCGCAGAAGCTTAGAACAGACTCAATTGACCACCGACCAGTCTTCACAAGGTTTAGATTTGGATGAAAGCATAAGAAGAAAGAGACGAATGGAAATGACTGAAGACATCACGACTACTATAAAGACAAGTCCATTTCAAGACAATAGCTTAAGTCCATCAGGAACAGAGAACAGTTCCTACAGTTTGCCAAGTCCACCGACTCGACAACCGCCCAAGAAGAGAGATATACAACCTATGAACACCTCAGCACCTCTGCTGCAAGAAATGACAATTGACACTGAACCCTCTCCACCATCAAAACCTGTCATGGATCGTAGTTTACCAGAAGCAACTCCTAGCAAAACTGATCCATCCAACCGAAATTCAATGGATGCATCTCTTCTGAGGAAGTCGATGATGATGGAAAGAACGTTCCAGCAGAGAGCACAGAGACAGCACTCCTCAGAAAGCCTCAACCGCCATCGTCCAAGGACACAAACCAATGAATGTAAGAACTACTTTGTAAATTGTTCATTCTGCTCAATGTAGGCCTACATCCTGATTCGATTATATAGTTGAGCTACCAGATGTTTTAAGTGTCTAGTATAAATAATGTTCAGTTCACAGCTTCCCACCAAACTAGAAGTTAGTTCTGCATATCAACATCTGGAATTTTCACAACTTCAGTTTACATTATTTAAGGCCGAGAATGTTCGCATTTAGAAAAACATGCTCACAAAGTTTTATGTTTCTTTGCACGCTCTTGTCTCTTACAACCATAGGCATAGCCTCTGGGGCAGCTGGATATTGCATTCTCCAACCCCAAATCCAGAGGAGAAATTCTTAAAATATTAAAACTTTAAAGACAGAAATGTAATGCTATCAAAAAATCCTTAATGAAAACAAAGATATAAATTATTTGTCTTCATTATCTTCTAGACTTCGATATGAAACAAATTTACATGCAAACTAAATGTACCTATTTAATATGCCTTAGGTAGCATCAGAAGCACAAATGATGTCATCAGTTTTTGCTGATTGTTCAGGTCTGCATGCCCCTCCAATTGTTTTGGACAAGTTTATGCCAGTGCCTACAATTAATTGACTTGTAAAGCACTATGGAAGTTACTTCTATATGCATTGTTAAATAAATTGTCTTATTATATATCACATTTCAAACATCTTCAATAAATGAATCCTGTACAACTACTTATGCTCAAGTACTTGTGGTTTAGTCAAATGATGTTATCATGGCTTATGTTGTTGTGTTGTAGTTGAAGTAAAGAAATCCAATTCAGACGCAAATCTTACACGAAGAAAGCGTAGTAGCCTCCGGTCGAGGTCCACCGGTCATCTCGACATCAGAGGCCACTCTACCGGAGTGTACAGAACACAGAGAGAGCAGAAGATGAGGCCGGCGAATTTTAAACAGACGGATAAAACGCTGCAAGAAGCTGCTCTTGAAACAATAACAACAAGCGCCCTCAATGAACCTCGGTGGCTTAGAAGGATGGACGATCTGGAAAATATCGTGTACACACGAGGCGTTTATCGGCCACAGCCAGTGTACTGGCGAGGTTCCAATCGAGGGGCGAATAATACCAACGACGAAAGCCGCATTTCTGCTCTTCAAGTCCCTGAAAACAATAACATGAACGAATCAACAGAAGACGCTGGAAACAGAACGGCAGAATCTCTTGACAAGTCAAAACTGAATGGAAACACTGACTTGAATAATTCGTCACCAACAAAACTTTCACTGTCTAAAGACGGAGATGAATCGGAAAACAGAAACAGTGCGTTTGCAGCCTACAACAAGAGAGTTACAATACACGAAGAAGAACGCCAGCCGCAGTTGTACGGGCGCAGACGACACCACAGACAGCGGTCAAGAACGATGCGACATTCTCGTGAAGAACCATACAAGGCGCCACAGATAACAGAGCCAATTGCTGTTGATTTCTCAAAATACGGCATTCTTGCTCAACTGTGGATGGAACAGGTCGATATGAAGACCGTACTGAAATCAAAGACAATGTACCTCTCCATATTGCCGGCAGGTGCGCAGCCACCGGATGAAATCATGAGGTCGATCAGGCATGTGCCGACTGGAGAAGACCAATCGGCTCCAGCCCAGTGGATCATAGCAAGGGGTCGGACAATAAGGCGGCAGAAACACCTGTTGGACGGACATCACCAGCGAATGTCTGAGAGTTTCTTTTTCAGCGGTGCAGACAGTGACCCAGATTTGTCCCGAAGCGCGAATCCCATGTCGCCTGGAAAACAGTCCCTGCTCTTCTTCAAGGTTGGCGGTCGATGGCCAGATCTGGCCTGGGCTTTGTTTGAGGGCATTCATACTGACGCCGCCACCCTCCGAATGATAAAAGACATTCAGCTGAAGAATCCAGGTCGACTCACAGATCAGATCCAGGACATGATGAATCGCTGGTGGAAGCAAAAGGGACAGGCAGCGACAATTGAAGAGCTGAGGAGATCCCTCGAACTCATCAACCTTCCGTTCGTTCAGGATGAAACGCTCAATGTCACAATGGCCAATTCCTTCTTCAGCACTTCAGACTTAGACAACAAACTTGCATTTGAAGAAGTCGAGGCTGCGGACCCAGATGTAAGTCGAATGATCCACGAGTATAACCAGCATTCGCACAATGCAAGTTTCAACGCTGATCACCGACAGAGTCCTCAGACCGCTCAGCCATTCAGCTCTGATGCCCTCCTCCGACAGATGCAGCAGAAAGGTTTGATGTCCAAGAGTTCCCCCAGCCTGAGGAACAGTCAGCTAAAGCCGGGGGACAATCGGGACAGCAGCACAGGACGCAGTGACTCAAGAGATGGAAGCTTCATTCGTCACCAATCACGTAATGAGAGTTTGCGCCCATTTTCCAGCCAGGACAGCCTTAACACGGAAAATGTTGGTGAAGACATTAAACGAAAATCCTTTGCGATTGTTCAGCCGAAGACGTCAAAGGACAAGAAGGTGAGAACTTTGCGTTGTGTGTCTCCAGAACTTACTTACCGTAGTCTTCGTATTTGTCAAGTTTCAGTTCTAACAAATGGCAGCGCCAGCAAAAAATTCTGAATAATTATTAGCATTAGCAAGTTGTGTTTCTGTTTCCACTACCTGTACCAACCATTTTATGCTTCAGAATATTTTATTTATTCATTTAACACTTTAAAGACGAAATTCACTGGGAAATCAATGCTGCTTGTCTTATTATTATATCTTTGTTAAATCATGCAGGTATATGCGTGACAACAACACCTAAAAAGTACATTTTATTTGTATTTTGTTCTTTTTAGTTTCGACATGAATCGAACATGTAAAACGATGACCTCTTCCATTATTGGATCAGAGACAGAGGTCAAAAACAGTTGGAATGTCAAATGATAATTCTATTGCATGCGCTTAGACTACTGACCGTCCCATAGTTAATCATCCAGAGTTGTCTAAAACTGCAGCTTTGGAAAGCGCATGCTCATTAAGCTTAGCATCGAGACAGCTTTTCACGTTACATCATACTGTTTTTCTAAGTGGTACTGCTGTCAAATGTTGTGTTTCTATTTACATGTGTTGTTTACATTTATGCATGAAAACAGGACAAAACAACTAATACATTAATCATATCAAATTGGTAGCAGTGATCATGAATTTCACAGGAACTTGTTTCAATAGTTGTAGGGATCAATTCTCAAATAAAGAAATATATCATTAATGCAATATATTGTGATAGTAGAAATATCATTTAGAATGAGAATGCCGTACTTGGACGTGTGCGCTGAAAATACCATCTCCTCTCAGTTATAGGAATACAACTACCTTCTATTGTTATTTGAAAGCTTTCTGTTAGTTGCTTCCAGCTTTTCATTGGCTATGTAACAGGTTTTAGAGATTATTTTGTTGATACAGGTGTATTGTGGAGATTATATGATGTTTTTGTTGGTAATATTTTTTTAACATGCTGGCATAAATATGGTTGAGATTACTTAATGGCAAGCACAAAGAATTAGCTACTTTAATAGGCAGCCATTATGCAAGCAGTGTTTATTTGCTCTTTGCTTTTATGTCAGTAAAACGTTTGCATATCATTGTTGATTGATTATTGTACATTGTTAAATTGTAATTATTGAAATGTTGCGAGATGAAGATAAACATTAAAAGCGACTTTTGTAAGAGAACTGTCAACACTACAGTAAGCAACATGCATATTGTTATTGTTGAAACAACTTTTTGTGATGTCATTTTCTTCCACTGGGTGCATTTTTAAATGACAAGTCTAACAACAACATAATTTAAATACAAGACTTGTCTAAAAATAATTGATTAATTAACAATAGTTAACTATTTAATAATACTAGCTATCTTGCTGCCGGCAATCTACAGTTGCATGATCTGGTCCACTACACATGCCATAAACAAGAAATGTGTAGCAATTTATCACCAGAAGAACCGTGATGCAACCAATCTACACCACAGTCTAAATTAAGACTCCACTTCTTCGGGCATATTGGTCCTTCGCCAGAAGTCGAAAAACCACCACAGTAAGTCATTGTGGGCCAGCCCCTGAGGGATAACTATGAAATTGCAGAAGGATTCACAGAGCTAAATTTATTAATCTTTGCGAGTAGCCGCTGATTCAGCCCAAAGATATCTAGCTAAATTCACAATCATGTGACAGTCCCTTAAAACTCTAGGCCCATCAATCATAAACTGCCTTGATTAGACATTTGGTGCAAACAAATGCTGGCAAGTGGGATACTATGCTTCTCTTTAAATACAGTAGCCTGACCATCCCACCCTTAACATCGTCCACCTTTCGAAAAATGGAACATACTCTTAATCAGACAACCGAAATACTTGATTATTCCAGGAATGCATAAGGTAAACAAATAGTATAATTATCATTATATTTTCAGATTCTGAAGAAGACACCACATAAAATTTATGTGCTATCATTCTGTCTTCCACATCCTCAGCAATGTTTCGAGTCTTGGTAAATACTTTTCAAAAAGGCTCTTGCCCATACTATCAAGTTCATCAGTATGGAGGCACAGATCGCAAGTAAGTACTGACATGATATCACAAGGATCATGACTGCCTTCATTTAAGATGCCTGCCACATAAGTGCTTTCAGTTGAAGTTGTTTCAGGCACTTTGTATTCTATTAATGTTGTTGAAGAGGACAGCTCATCTGTGGCTGCCATTAAAGTTGATGTCCTCTTATCTTCTGCTATAAATAAGTCAGAACTTCTGGCATTATCCACAGCCTTCTCTGAAAACTTATCATCATGAGAAAATGCCTTCACATCAGAATTATCAACAGTTCTTAATGAAAAGTCACTTTCAGAAGGTTTGGAGTCCGTAGAAAGTGACTTACAACAGGATCCATCCATGGTACATTTGATATCATCCTCAACTGAACTCGATTTCGTCTCAACTTTATCAGCACAGGATGAACCAGGTTTTGCAGAATGATACGAACTGTTGATGGAGGGTGGGTCCATTTTCTTCAAATGGGTAACATAGGCTGCCCAGTCTTCTTCTAATTCTTGCTTCAAAGTATCCATTTCATTCTGCTTTTGGTGAGATGTGCCATCAGCTTGCATCAGTTCAATTACATTCCTAAAACAGTTGATTACATAACAAATAAAACTACTCACATCTGCAAAGATCAAAGTATTCAAGTTTATGTTCAATCACAACCTTAAAGAATTGTTGCAGGAAGCACCTAAGAAATTTCTAAGGGATGTAGTGATTAGTTGACTTCACAATCATCTACCTACCTTTTGTAAGCTGCCAATAAAGTCATTTCTTTTGGCCGTGGCTGGGCTGGGAACACCTCTTAGTAGTTTCCCTAACGAGACGCTATATAAATTATCGAAAAGAATGAATGAATCATCAGTCACACTTCCAAGTTCTTTCCAATGTGTTTTGAGCTTACATAAATACTATAGAGTACTGAATAGTACTTGACTCGGGTCTGTGGAAATTGTGTTTCCAAGTACCACAAATTTAAACTATCCTGTTGCACAATTTGCAATTTGGAAGGGTGACTGATAATTGTAAATGGGGTCAGATGATCACTCCATTACACCCAGCACAGTAAGTTTGGAAGTTAAAGATTAGCTGTGTATCTGCTTTTCAGGACTTTTTACAGTGATGTGCAAACAAGACTGTTACAGGTATCAGTACAAGTTTACTTTAATACATCTCTGTACTTCTAATTGGATAACTTAATGTGAAATAAAAAGCCAGATGAAATTAAAAATTAATAGAAAATCTAAAATGGAAGTTCTTGATGTGGCTGTAGACAGGTTTATAATGACTTTGAACCAGTATGAGAACGACATGTTGAGCAAGGGTGTTGTATTGCATGCCTCATTACTTTTTACTTTTGAATTAATTTTATAATTACCAGAATATTGTTTGCTAACTGATCATCTTTTGTTCTTAGGAATTAGCACCACTTATGCCAACACAGTGTTCAGTGTATTTATGAGGTACATGAAAGGCATAACATTAAATACCCTGATGCATACATACATGCATACATGCATACATACATACATACATACATACATACACACACATAAATACATACATACATACATACATACACATAAATACATACATACATACATATATGCATACATACAAACATACATACATACATTCATACATACATACATACATACAATACATACATACATACTTGTATTGTATCAACAAATTTCTAAAGTGTCGGTTATGGTACAACATAATCAGAGGTGCTTTCTGTGTGAAAAGAAAAATGTTATGTATATGGACAGAAACAGAAGTATCCCCAGGTAGGATCATAGAGTGAGCCATACATACACAAGTTGTAATACAGATAAAATCAGTTACAGCTTTAAAACTTTAAAGAGCTGCATTACTTTCCCAGTCATTATTAGCACATTCTCGTCATTACAGTATCAACAAAATAACTTAATTAGTACGTACGTTAGAACACCTTTGATCTTTGCCACTTGGTAGAGTTGTTTGATGGTCTGTTTGTATCCGGAGTTGAACCCCATTTGAAGGGCACGTTCCCCACCTTCCACCGTCCCATCTTTAAAGCCATCCTAAACAAATACAACAAAGTGTGTTAATAATGCAGACTAAAAGAGACTAAATTTTTTTAGCATTCTTCAAAATAATATAAATTCTTAGGTAACAATATTTAAGATGCTGATCAAACAATTAATTCAACTTTTATTATGCGAAAAGTTCTTGGTATTACCTACAAAGACAGTCAATTCAAAACTCCTTAGCCTGCACATAGCTGTGTGTCCTACCCACTGCAAACATGCTCATCAGCCCAACTCCATGCATTGGGTTCCTGTTGAATTCAGAATACAATAAGTTGACTTACAAAGCCCTCAGCACAAGCACACCTGCCTATCTTCATGCACTGCTAACTTCTTACCTCCTTCTCATTGCCTGTGATCATCACGCACGGGTCATTTAGATGAGCCATGTATGGGCTTTAGTGATTACATGCCTCTGCTCCAAAGAAATGGAATCGACTGCCAAGATGAGTTCTTGCGCCATGACTGTGAACAGTTATAGAAATAGTGAACTGTGGGAACTCAGAGGCAAGGGATACTAGATCTACCTCGGCAAACTGTTGAAGTGTGCCCAGCTAGATGAATCGAGTCATGGCTCCATGGGTTTAGCAACAAACGATTCTACAACATCCACACCTCTAGGACATCCAGCGCATGGCTTATGGCCCGGACTGTGGGAGCGGCATCGGATGCCAGGCAGTGCATATATGCCTGGACACTGGCTGAGAATATATAGATATTCGTTCATTTAGAAATAACACAATCTGACAATAATGCAGAGAGGCTTAGCTCTTTGGCGGCTAAGTTGTTTTTTTGCCAAGTTTATTATTACATCTTTATGTAGACGAAAACACTTAAAATTTTCAGTATTGCACATGCAATATATAATTTTCTTCATATTATATTTCTTGATCATAATTTGTAATGAAAATGTTTATCAGTTGACACATATAACTCAAAATTTATAAATATATTAAAAGTCTTATGAAAAATTAAATGTAAATTATGAAATTATAAATTCTTAAAACAAATTCTAAGAATAGAAAAAATGTAAGAAAAGACATCATAATATACCCATTCATATGGCAAACAGGTTGGAACTGGTAAAAAGCTTAGGTAATAAAGAATATTGTAAAAAAAAATGAGCTTATATTGTTTCTTGTCAATGATGACAAACGGCCCTCAAAACGTCTGAATTAGATATTTGTGTTTACAAAACCTTACAACATTCATTGAATGCTATAAATTTAGCTTTTGAACATGGCTCAATGAATAAAAAGTGTTTTACTGCAGAAAGCGGCCCGGCATGTCGTATCTCGCCTTTTATGTGACACAAGTCCAGCCTCAATGACATGTTTTCAAACCCAAAACCTATGCATATATGTTTCAAGAAACTTTAAAATAGTCACTGAACGTAATAACTTAGTTTTTGGGGACTTGGTTAATGAATAAAAGCACATTTGACTACAGAGAAGAGGCCAATAACCAAAGTATCATGGCTCACTCAGCATGCGCTGAGCGAGCGGATTCGACCCTTGTCCGGGGAGTCACTGTGTAGGGACCTCGAGCAAGTCCTTCGCGCACAATTGCTCTGCAGTACAACTGTAATTGCGCCGTCGAAGCGTATGCACTTCTGAGCAAAAAATTTAAGAATTAAATTTTTTTTTTTAAACATGTCTGGTAGGGGGCGAGCCATAATGGACTCAGTAGAGCCGTCCTTGCGAAAACCCGATTGCTCGTAGGCCGGGAGCACATAATTCGTCTGCAAGTGATAAGCAGCAATTTTTCCGATATTATAATTTCAGACAGGGTAAATACTTTTTCGATCGGCTATAGGTTTGAAATTGCTTCTTGGATTTGCGATAAAACGAAATCAGCATAATATCCAACGTATATCAAAGATTGAAAGTTTTCATCTTTGGACATACGTCGGATATTATGTTGATTGAAACCTTGAATTATCGCTCACCACAGAAACAACCCAAACGTGCTTATGAAATAAGTCATCAATTCGCACTGACCTTAAATCGGGAACTTTCTAATCTCTTCCACAGAATTTCGTCCGCTTCAAATGAACTCTTTTCGTCGTCGACCCAGTCTAAATCATCCATTCTGCTACATTCGTGTCTTAGCAAACTACACCATAAGAAAACATGGTTTGATAATTATAATAATTATTATGATTGCGAAACTACGGAGCCCCTAAGGGGACATGAAAGAAAAATATTTTAAATCGTGCGCACGAGATATCAACTCGTGCGAACGACTTAATCGAGATATTAAATTAAGTCGTTCGAACGACTTACTAAGTCGTGGGAACGAGTTAATATCTCGTGCGCACAACATAATCTGACCAATAGCAGGCCGACTTTTCTGTGACGTAAATAAACTTCTATTTTGGTATTTAAGGCGAAACACATGGTTCTATAAACGAAACAATGTTTAAGATTTGGGCTTTCCATTCTAAACTTATATCCCGCCTTTTCAAGAACTCTTACCCAGACTCATTACTTGACATTCCACCTATCACTCCTCGACGAAAGCGACACCCTCCTATTAGTCCTTATCAGCTACTCAGCCTCCCTGCTGACCTCCTGGAAACCGAACTCTGGCCTCGCCCTCGAACCCTTTCGATTTGACGCAGCGCTTGTGAATAAGCTGATGCCCTGAGCTTATCTTTCAAGTGGCGCTTTAGATGTTTGGAGATTACGATTACGATAACGAGTGGTAATAGATGTGTATATGTGGTGGGAAAGTATTTGGTCTATAAGGATGGCATTTAAAGCTACAATGTTATTTGTAATGCCATTTGTACGCTGAGCGTGTGCTAGACTGGGGATGTCACTTCACAGGCGTTATGAAAACGAAAATGATGTTCAGATTGACAGAGCTACATCCACCGCGAGTCTACGATAATGCCAGTTCAAACTTCAATTGTCTCTCGCTCATAGTTATTTTGCTTGCTGTTTGCAAATTAATGACAATATCAGATAAAGTCATCCGGGGATTTATCGTATGAGTTGTTGAAATTTTGGACGCTAAATCGTCGTTATCCCACTCCAAACTACTTCTTTGCCAATTGTTGCAACGACGCCATTATATCCCCGAAATATAAGTTTGTTTACGTCACAGAAAAGTCGGTCTGCTATTGGTCAAATAAATCGTGCACACGACTTATTAAGTCGAGGGAACGAGTTAATAACTCGTGCGCACGACTTAGTTAAGTCGAGGGAACGAGTTAATAATTCGTGCGCACAACGTAGTAACACGAGATAAATTCCTCTTTCATGTCCCTGTAGGGGCTCCGTACGAAACAGACGGAATTATGGTCTGCACTATTTGATGGTCTGTAGATGGTCTATGTCGACGACCTATTGGTCCGTGTTGCATCGGAGTATGCTCCGAACATTAATTTATTAATTCATTCACTCGATCATTCATTCAGAAAACTCATGTAACGCTCAAAGACGTTGAAGACCAGTTTTCGCGTCCTGCGAGGTGGTTACCTACCTGATGCTGCACTGATGGTTGGAGATCAGGCCGCCAGAGCGGACACGGTACTGTTCCAGGCCATCAATGTATTGGTAACCCGAACCATGTGCACGTTAACTTCGTTTAAGGCCTCCCACACAATACCACTTGCGATCGCGAGCCCATCCATATGCCATCCCGAATAAGGACTACAACAATTTTTTTTATCTAGGATGATGGAAAAAAACATGTACTAGTCCGTCGGCCTAATTGGTTCGATTAATAACCCATAACATTGAAACTTAATATCTCACTCATTAGGTGAACTGTTTTCAGTGATATAGGCCTAACTCTTAGGCCGCTATATTTTGTGTAAATTGCTGCGGTCTGACAACCATTTTTCTCAATAAACGAATATACAATACGATTGAGATGCCTGTATTCAGAGGCTTCTATCCCCCCCCCCCAGAGTGATGGAAGCAAGTGTCCCCCCACTACCACAAGGCCACAATTGCATAGCGAATTTACTCAGAAGATTATATGGACAACGTCCATGTTTGTTGTGGAATAACAGAAATTCATGTCAGACGGAATTAGTAAATAGGAAAAATGTAGGTAATGTGAAATATTGTAATACATTTAAAACTACTTGATAAAAGTAGTTATAACTATATCTTTAACTACTTTTTGAAAACTAGTTATAACTATATCTTTAACTACTTTTTGAAAACTAGTTATAACTACTAGGCAACTACTTCTATAGTAGTTATAACTACTAGTTAATAACTACAGTAAGCCTATAGTTAAAAGTGTCCATCATTGGTTATTCTCTAGAGAGGACAAAAGGCAGGACAGTTGACAATACTCGGAAAAATTATTGCAATACCAATACCAATACTTCGGTCTTCATCACAATGAGTATTGCGATACAAATAACGATAGGTCCTACTAGTTAAGTGCCCATCATTGAATTTATCGTTTTAGCATTCTACCTTTTCGCTACGGGAACGTTATTATTTTTTCAGTAATCAAGCTTCTATTTAGCAAGAATTCGTGTCGTCAATCCGACTTCATTGTTACAAAAACCGCGAAAATGGTCAACGTGAAGTATAATATTCCTGTATATTACACAACTAGTATATTCCAGTCACAGAAATTATAAGTATGAGGAACTACAACAAGCATCTTATTTATTAAAAGGTTAGTAAAGAGAATTAAGTTTCCCATAACAAAACGACGAAACAACAAATATCCAAAACTATACCTAAGTAGAATAAGGTAATCAATTGTATTATTAAATTCATCATGAATGCAACGATGATAGGCTTAGGCCTACGGTAAACATAAACAGTCTAAACACACTGACTAAAAGATGTATGCAGCAAATCGCTCTGTAAAAAAAATTTAGTCCAGCATAAGTATTAATTTGTAGAGCGAAATATAATATTCAACTTCAAGAACAAAGCCATCAACTTCATCAAGTAGTGCAACCTATAAAAAATGCTGAATCAAAAAAAACAATAGCATAGCATTTTATTTGTATGACAAGCAGCAATTCTAGTCTTAAAATTATCTTTTGTATTATATATTCTTTGTGTAAAAAATTGTTTTAAACTGTAAATAGGTGGCATTATAATTTAGCAAATAAGTCGTCAGATGGAGAAAATCGATGGCTATAACAATGGTCCAATAATTCATCCTCTATTTCAAAGAATTCATCGCATATGCCACATCCAAAAGATGTTGACTTAGACGCTTTTGCATCCTCGTGAAACTTTAATCTAGTATACATGCCATTTTCATCTCTAACTTTCGGTAGAGGACAAACCAATCCACAAGAATCCGGATATACATTCAAAGACAAACTTTCATTTGGTTTATCAATAACGGCGGTACAACTAACTGTTATGAAGTGATCAGGTCGGTTAGCAATTACTTGAAGTCTCATATTATCCTCTGGATGTGTTCTTGCATTGAGTTTCATTGAGTCATTCTTCTTGGCATAATATTTATTGCATGTGTGTTGCTTCTCAGTTGCGTGAATTCTTCTGTGTATCTGTAGATGTTGAAGAATTGTGAATTTTCTATTGCAAACAGGACACATGTATGGTTTTTCTCCTGTATGAGTTCTTATGTGTATCTTTAGATTTCCAAGTTGTGTGAATCCTTTATTACAAACATCACATACGTATGATTTTTCTCCTGTATGACTTCTACTGTGTTTCTTTAGACCTTCAATTGTTGTGAGTCCTTTATTACAAACAGGACAAATGTATGGTTTTTTTCCAGTGTGAGTTCTTCTGTGTATCTTTAGACTTCCAAGTTGTGTGAATCCTTTATTACAAATCTCGCATATGTATGGTTTTTCTCCTGTATGAGTTCTTCTATGTATCTTTAGACCTTCAAGTGTCGTGAATCCTTTATTACAAACAGGACAAATGTATGGTTTTTCTCCAGTGTGAGTTCTTCTGTGTATCTCTATAGTTCCAAGTCTTGTGAATCCTTTATTACAAACAGGACATATGAATGTTTTTTCTCCAGTATGAGTTCTACTGTGTATCTTTAGATTTCCAAGTTGTGCGAATCCTCTACTGCAAACAGGACATATGTATGGTTTTTCTCCAGTATGAGTTATACTGTGTATCTTTAGATTTTCACATGTTGTGAATCCTTTCTTACAAACATGACATCTGTATGGTTTTTCTCCAGTATGAGTTATTCTGTGTATCTTTAGATTTCCACGTGTTGCAAATCCTTTATTGCAAACAGGACATATGTATGGTTTTTCTCCTGTATGAGTCCTATTATGTTTCTTTAAATGTCCAAATTCTGTGAATCCTTTATTACAAATCTCACATATATATGGTTTTTCTCCGGTATGAATTCTTTGGTGTCTCGTTAGATCTCCATGTCCAGCGAATCCTTTATTACAAATATGGCATATGTATGGTTTTTCTCCTGTGTGAGTTCTTCTGTGTTTCATTAGATCTCCATGCCTGCCAAATCCTTTCTTACATAGAAGACATATGTATGGTTTTTCTCCTGAATGAGTTATTCTGTTAATCTTTAGATGTTGAAGACTTATGAATCTTTTATTGCAAACGTGACATATGTATGGTTTTTCTCCTGTATGAGTTTTTCTGTGCATCTTTAGATTTCCACGTGTTGCAAATCCTTTATTACAAACATCGCATATGTTTGGTTTTTCTCCCGTATGAGTTCTTCTGTGTCGCGTTAGATCTCCATTTCTAGCGAATCGTTTATTACATATCTCACAAATGTATGGTTTTTCTCCTGTATGAGTTCTTCCATGTTTCTTTAGATCTCCAGATTCTGTGAATCCCTTCTTACAAACAGGACATATGTATGGTTTTTCTCCTGTATGGGTTCTCACATGAATTTTAAGATGACCACACTGAGTAAATGACTTTGCACATATCTGGCACCTGTGCTGTTTTTCCTTCTTGTCGGTTCTCACAGTCGCCATCAGGTATCACTCTGAATAAATTAAATTGATGTTTAGAATCTTTGATGAAAAACAAAGTAATGATGACAATTGCATATTGTACAGGAACAATTGAACAGGTTGTTATTGTTTTACATGAGATTGTCATTTAAAATTCAAATCCTTAACAAGGACAACAGCACTCAATAACTTTAAATTTGTCGGAATTTGTCGCTTATGTTTAAATGCATCATCCATGCAGGCCCATTTCTACCGAAAGCTTGCATAACTTTGAAGTCCACCAAGTGCTTTGCCTGCATAGGAATACCAGATGTTGACTTTTGAACATCATAGGCGATTGATCTTCTTCCATTCTCCCACTGAATCCCATCTGAAGGAATAAAATCCACTATTGAAGTTGTAACATATAAGTCAAAAAGCCAGAAGGACCTTGCTGTGTAGAACACCAAGTAAGATAATGTTAAACCATCACATTATCACACTCTAATAATGGATTAACACTATTGTTTTTTTAGATGGGATACATACAGTGTGTATATTAGAAGATCTTCTGTTTTCCAGAATGCTTCCCTTTCCATTGCCATTCCTCTCTAACTGTTGACAAGTCATCTTCAATAATCTGTTATTAGTAACAATATTTAGTCATTTTTTTATCCTTCATATCAACTCAATCTAAACATGTTTTTTAACCTCATACTCTATTCTTCGTTCTGTGCCTGGATTATTCTTTGCAGCCCAGCATTGCCACCTAAAAAATTAATTGCATGGTGACCTGCAAATCGTATGACCTTCATTTGAGTCTCATTCTTTACTCCCTTATCGATATTTTGAAGCACTTCCAATATCAATCAATCAATCGATTTTCGTTTATTCAGTTTACTTCGTTTATATCATGCCGGCAAAAACGCAGCTTGTTACAATGGTTATGATAAGTACAGATTAATATCTAGACAGTTACAGTTAGGCCTATGCCAAATCAGAAAATCAGTTAGTTTGAGATTAGTTAATTAATTAGTTGATTTATGTTAGTATATGTTTTTGTACAATTCCGTAGTTATAAAATTTCGAGTATCTTTATCTGGCAAAATAAAGTCATGATTCCGTATGACGGCAATAACATGATGAACTCAGCAGACTCATCAGACCTCTTCCTGTAACTAGATCTAAACAAGTCTAACTAACTCTTGTTCTGCCTTTAATCTGAAGACAATAATTCTGACTGACAAACAATGAGGTCCCATTATGCATACTGCCAAACATGACTCTTCAGTGTTTTCCGATATCGTGTTTCACTTTAGTCGTTTTTCCATCATGCTTGGTGTAACTGGGGACAGTCAGAAAGAAAGAAATGAGAAAGCTCAAGACATCTTAAATGTTGCAATGGAGAAGACTGGCCAAGATCAGCTGGAACAACAATGGAAGAAACATTGATTTTGCACCTGGTGCAAAAGATGCAGAGCAGTCAGCAAAAACAAAAACAAGCAGGAGATGAATTAGAGTTGTACTGATATGACTTTTTGCCGATTATGCTGATATCAATTATTGCCGATTATTCATTTGCAGATACCCGATTATTTTGCCGATTATTTCATTGTGTTTCCCAAGATGTTCCGGTTCCAAAAGATAGACCTACTGCTACTTCCTTTTGTTGTGATACTAGCAAAACACTTCATCTGTAGGAGACGTATACATGTAGTTTAGGACTAATCCTAGGCAGGTAATACAGATTAGGCAGACCGCCATCAACCTTGCATGACAAAGGAGAGAAAAGAGATATCTTTGTAACAACTAGACCCCTTCTTCTATCAAACATGCCAATGATGCCATTCCCTACCCCCTATTACGACATGTCACTTTGGCCTAAACTACCGGCCACTCGGCCAGCAGCAAGATTGGGCCCCCAGAGATAACCTGTGCCAGGTGTGCCAAGGGTAATTACTACCACTCACTCTGCACAAGACCTATGTTGACACTTTCCCACGCCTACTGGGTGGTCTTAAGTAGCCAAGGAACGGAACGGAATGCTGTCCTTCACAGATGTTGCTGTCGTCATTTTACTTTTATAGACTAAAAATAATATTATAAAATATAAATATTTTTAATATCAGCGCCGATTATCTTGCCAATATCCGACACCGCCGATATCTCAGTAATCGGTCAGACTAATCGGAAAACTGATTAATCGGTCAGATTAATCGGAAAACCGATTAATCGGTACAGCTCTGAGATGAATTAGCACATTTACTACAGAGAAAATGTGGAAACTCGATCCTGAGGACAGTGCTTGAAGGCAGAAACCACCAAGAAGATCAAGAAATAGGATGCTATACTGAATACTGGATAAACATGACTGGCTTCTCTTATGGGTGCATTTTTCCTTGGGGTTCCCGTGATGAGAGCACCTCCGAATAATTATTCTGTGAGAGGCACTTTTTAAATCTAAAGATACAATATCAGGATATCACGAAAATGTCATAAAATAATAGGATTATGGTCACCTCACCCTTGAATTGCCCTAAGTCCAGAACACTAAAGAAGTCTGGCTGTTTTATGAAAAATAATTTAAAAACCTCACCAAATATCGTGCTAAATGTGGTCTAGGACAATCCTCCTCTGACAATTCCCGTCACTTGGTCACTTACCCAGTACACATTCAAGAGAAAGTGCATAATATTGGTCACTTTAATTAATTACATATTATTAATAATTTAAATATCAAACTATATTTAGTATGTTTGTGTAAACCGTTGTTCTTGTTGGCAAAGTATATGCTTAGAGTCATATTCTTGCACATATCACACAATCACAATTCGAGATGGAATCTGGATTGCTGAATCGAAAACTTCCCTAAACCGTTCCTGGATTAACGAAAAGATGCAGAAAATGGATTGATAAAAGAATTCTTGAATATCTAGAACATGAATTGCTGAACGAATTTTTGCTTAAGTAGAAGCTGGATTCATAATAGAATCGTATGCAATTAGAAAGTGATATAATGATATAATGATATTGCTTAAATCAAAGCTGGGTCATGAAGTGATTCTTGTTTAGATAGAAGCTGGATTGATGCAAAGTTTCCCAATTAGTGAGTAGCTGCATTCATGAAAAGCTGTCTGCCAAAATGGAAGATATATTAACAAATGAAGTATGCTATGGTAGAAGTTAGATTGAGGAATAATTACTGTGCACACAAATAGAAGAGAGCTTCATGGAAGTAATTTTTGCAAAATGTATATTGTATTTTTAAAAAAACGAATGACACCCATGCTTATATAGAAATTGGATTAATGACAAGAAAGTTGCTTACACAAAAGCTGTATTCATGAAAAGGATTACGTTTCAATAGAAGTGGGATCAATGAAAACATGTTCTTGCTTAAATAGATGAATAGCAATGGAAAAGGATGTATTCTATAAAACAGGAGATTCTGAAGACTTTAATTCATCAAAAGAAAAGAATTTTGTAAATCCTTACATAGAAAGAGACACCATGGCTATGGGTCAGAGACATGTACCTTTGGAAAGTCAGAAATGAGAATGTTGTAATGGAGTAGATCAGATGAAGCAACTATGCAAGAAGAGAAGAAGTCATTGGTCAACACATAAAACGGGAGACAAATTAACCGGAATTGCTACACACAGAATGTGACCACTCGCTCTACAGGATAGTGCTAGAAGGAATAATTGACATGATGAAACCACCAGGAAGACCAAGAAATATGACGATGGATCGGAGAAACAAACGAAGATATCAATTTATCAACGAAAATGTGGCCTCCTCAACCCTGGAAGTAAGTCAGAATACTGAAGAAGAAAGTATAGATGTGTCCAACGGGGTTCAGGACATTTCCTTCAAACCTCCCTACCCCCGTTTGACCACTTGTCCAGCACACATATTCATGCAAGAGCGGACTACATTTCAATTAATTAAAAACTATTAATAATAAAAATATCAAACAATGTTTAATACATACGTATAACAAACTTGGGTAAACCATAAGTTAGGTGAAAAAGTATATGCCTAAAGATATTTTCTTGCACATATCATGTGGTCACAATATGAAATAAAAGCTAGCTTATATATAACAGAAGAATAATGCAGCTCCTTATAAAACCAGTGTCACAGTTAAATATGATGACAAGTCCAATGGTGAAATCAAAATTACAAATAAAATAATTTCCATAAACAAAGAATTTATTATTATAATAAACCATAAAATATATTTTAAAAATTTCAATTTAATTATCTGTAATTGTAAAACAGGCATGTTGCGATTAAAATAATGCCAACAAAAGACTCTCACATAATGAAATAAAACATTCATCATCATCATACTTACTCATTCCTTGAACAAACAGGTTACAGAGCCCGAGTAGTGATTTGCAACACACTGTGCAAGCTCCTCAGTTTAACTCAATTAGCTGCATTGACTTCCTGCTGAATCCAGAATAACATCTTAAAATTGGATAATTTGTCCAACAAACCCCCAAATACAAGCACACCTACCTACTTTCAATTACTACAAACTCCTTACATGTCTTCTCATCTACTTCGATCAGTTACAACGCAGAACAATCATCAGCACTCAAGCATCACATCTTCAGCTTCCCCAAAAATGGAATTGACCCGGGCATCATGGCTTTTATGCACTTCGATATCTAATTGCATCTCCTACTGGCATGTGACTGTCTGCACCTCACATTCCCATTTCAGTGTCTGAGCACACGTTAAAATTTTATAAATAAATTAGTAATAATCAAAATCAATTCTTGATGCTAAGTAAATGATCTCCAAATGTTGTCTTCGGTCATTTGTCAAGTCCATTACTTTCTCCGAGTGTAAGTCCAAGCAATTTTTATGTTAGCATATAAACCTACATTATTCAATGCGTTCATTTCCTTTTAACAATATCTGCATACGAAATAAATTGAGTGCATAGGATGATCACAGCTGCAGCATGCCAAACTAATTCTATCTGTCTATCACAACTTCCTATGCTGTTAAAAGCTGTTGTTAAATTTTTTGTCCATCCATCATTTATCAACTCTGTATTTATCAATTGTGGGTCTATTAGCTGAGTTACAATGCAGCACTGTGGCCAAATGCACTGCATCAGAAACTTAAAATCATGATTATGATTATTAGTCAATTAATAAATTTACTACTCTTACTCTTAGAAAGGTTCAGGTATGAAAATCTTGAACCATTCAGGTGAACTTTTGTTGCCTGAAATTGAGGTGTACAGTGGGCCTACCGGTAGAATTCAAGTAGACCCACTTAGTTCTTGCTTTCGGGATAGGTGTACTATGCCATCAGCTTATCAAAAATGCAGGTCACGTAGGTCTACAACCCTGGCGAATGACGACTGTAATATGTTTTTAGTGAAAATACGAGTAGACAAAATTAAACAATAAGTTAGAAACGTTCTGAATGACCGCATTGCTAACCAAGTCGAATGCGCATTAATATCGATCAAACACCCATAGGAAGTATATTTGACCAAATCTGCTTCAAATACAAATTTCTAAGTTCACATGCACAAAAGAGGACCAGACTTTGACAACGAGACATTGTGGCAGATAAACTTAGAAACATGCCACAGAGTCAAATTTAATATGGACTCAATGTTAAGTTCTAACTGTTGGTTGATTAGTTCAGTTGGTTGAGATGTTGTGCAATGTCATAGAGGTCTTGAGTTCAAAACCAGTTGGGAGCTGTTTAATTTATTTTGTAAAAACATATCTAACAATACTTTTTAGTGCATTGCTTATTTCCAGCATATTTAAACTAGGGCATAACCGGAAATCGCCTAGGACATTCGTTCCGGCCGAATATTGGACTATTCGCCTCGGCAAGTATTACACCTGCAAATAGCTAAAAATAACTTTTTTGCTCAAATATTTCTTTGGATAAAATAATATTTAGGAGAAACGGACTTACTTATAAGTTATTGATTAATTAAACGAGAACTTAATATTCCATTGAATTTTCTTTAAAATAATTTTAAAGTTATAATTATGTTAATTTATAGTAGTTTTCCCATATAAATTGGCTCCACACACTTTCCAGTAAACATCAGAGAGTAAGGACATCACTGGTAACTTCATATTTCAAATTTTATAAAAGGTTTTACATTTTTTCAAAAATAAAGTTATTAAATAATAAATATATTGTTATAGCCTAGAGTGTGACGATACGCTATATGAAGGATATTGCCAAATTTGCCCTTACTATTTGGTTCGTACCCAGATCTGGCAAATAGTTCATCCAAATACTCGGCTTCAGTACCCAGTGAAAATTATCTACTTGGTTATGCCCTAATTTAAACTTATTGGGTAGCTATTCCAGCCTCGTTCAACGATCCGTGGCTGTTTTTAATTATGATAAACCCTTCCTGAACAGTTCAGGTTACTTTCCAGAATTTCAGCAGCTTACCTGAACCCTGAACCTTCGATTACCACAATTTGGCTTGAACTAGTTCAGATGGAACACCTGAATTTTCAGGCATTTCACCTGAACATTAATAAGAATGCACACAAGTTCTGTCCCATCTCAAGTTTGATTAATAGAGTATGGTTCTAATTGTGTGCATATATAGGCGGCCTTTATTATTAATATCTTGGGCTCTCATTCTTCAGTATTACCCAATTCACAATCGTCAGGATTGTATAAAGTTTACCATACAATTCATTTATATAATAAACTAATACCGGATCTTGTATCCTGTAACTAGTCTATAAATCAGGTAGAACCAAAGTTCATCCAATCTATAGAGAGTACATCACAGTATATTAAATATATAATGATTATGCATGAAAAATATGCAAACATGGCGTTGTTTTCCGATCGTTTCGATTATGGTGGTTTAACATCAATGACAAACGACACGGCATATCTATTGTTTGTCAATAACCACAAACTGTGTAAAAGGAAGCTTCACAATTTCAGGTTCTCTTTAAAACATTATTTTCACTTTATGATAATTGAATTGATTTCAGTATCATGTGACTTGCGCGTTGACCAGAATTACCGTTTTTCGTACATTTCGGTTTCAGTTTCTAGCGCAAGATTTTAAGACCGTTAACGTGAAACTTATCGAGACCGCTTGTTTGAGACAGAACAAGATTTTCACTTCCAGACAGTTTCTAAAAATTCGAGACACTACCTCGAGACCGAGACAGCAGGTTTCCGAGACACTAAAAAACTATCTCGAGACCACACAACTCTGCAGTTTGTTTCTCATTAAACGAAGATATACACAAATGTAAATAAAATAAAGCTCTGCATTGTGTGCTCCATAAACACTAAAAATTAAAACGATGATAACTGCCATTCAAATCAATAATTTCAAGTTAATGAAATTCGTGCTTTAAAATTCCGGAAATTCGGAATTTCTAAAACACCGGAATTCCGGAAATCGGAAATTCCGGAATTACAGTCTCTAAGTGCAATGAATTTGGGACGTTAAAACGATAAATTACCAAAAGTTGCATAGGAGCTGGATGCTGCAACTGTGATTGCCTAAGACTCAAATATTAGGCTCCAACAATTAAATTAACACTACGAACGTGGGTTAAAAAACTAAGTGATTGAAGACTGACCTGTTATCCATATATAAACGGTATTTCAACGAAAACCTGACTCTTTGTCCCATCCCAAAAAATGGCGAATGACCTGAGCGGGGTGCGAACGGCGTGGTAGCGGAAAAGAGAAGCTGGCCAGCGAAAGTATATTCCGTCCTCTAGTAATCAAATTTCACTAGTACAAAATTGAAAGAAATCCGATATATTATAATGCATTCTGTCTTTTTAAAATAACCACAATTTAGTACAACGATGAAACGAATGTCTGATGCATTGATGACAGAAATAATGCTTAAATTGAAGCTGATCAACGGACAGAAATGCTAACTATCAGCGGGATTGACGAAAAATACACCTAAATGGATGCGAGATTGATCAAAAAGAAATTACTCCTAAATGAAAGCGGGATTAGTGAAAAGAAATATATCTAAATGGAAGCGTACCTGATTCGTGAACAGCAATATATATCAAAATGAAAGTGGGGCTGATGAAAAGATATACTAATAAATTGAAGCGGGATTGGTGAAAAGAAATATATCTAAATGGAAGTGGAATTGATGAAAAGAAATACTCCTAAATTGAAGCGGGATTGATGAAAGGAATTATGTTTAAATGGGTGCTGAATTGACGAAGAGAATCTTTCCTAAGAAGAAGCTGGATGTGATAAGATGAAGCGATGCACGGCGCCGAGTTGTCCGTCGCCGATTTCTTTGGGCCGAACTGCACCCGGTGTAGGCCTACACGATAATTTTCATTGATTTCGCTTTCATTTAAGCGGCATTGCCTCTCACCAATCCGGCTTCTATTTAGCAAGATCTTTTTTCATCAGTCCAATTTACAATTAAGTAAAATTCTTTACATTAATCCAGCTTCTGTGTAAGAGTTATTTTAGTATGAAATGAAAACTTGAAAAATACACATTGTATCGATGAAATTAAAGCTCGCTGAAGTACTAGTTCGATTAATGAATTACATTTTTGCTTGGAGTAGGGCCTACTCTGAGAGATAAAATGATGTTATGCTACAATACAAGCTGGATAAAGGGAAAAATTATTTTTAACATATTGTATGTATATTGGATCGATGAAACAGATATTTTTAAATAAAAGCTGGATGAATGAAATATGATTCTGCTTAAATGAAGGCTGTAGGGCTGTACCGATGAAAAAGATCTTCTTAAACAGAAGTTAGATTAATATAAAGAATTCTACTTGATTGCAAGCAGTGCCGATGAAAATAGATCTTCCAAAACAAAGCTGGATAGATGAGAGGCAATGTCGCTTATTGTTATTATTATAAGCTCTCGTCTGTCAAGCAGAGGTTGACGATGAGGTATTCACAAAGTTTCTCCACTTTTCTCTGTCCGTAATTGTGTCCATTGCTGTTCTCATCCTGTTATCCATGTCCCGTTCCTTGAGGTCTTGTTTCACATTATCTATCCATACATGTTTTTGTCTTTTCCCTCTGTCAAAGTTCTTCTCTGGTCACCTCGTTCCGTTTCTGTCACGTCTAGTTCTTCCCGCGATTCTCCTTAGCCAGCTCATATCCGCCACCAATATTCTTCATCCTCCTTTCGTATACCCACCAGCACTCAGCTCTATACAGTAGCACTGGGACAACTAGGGATTGAATTCCCGAATTTATATACATATATATATATAGTAGGCCCTATATTTCATGTGAGATACATATGACTTTGAATAATTGCGCCAAAATCAACTTCTGAACTGTTTGCAGTGGCGCGTTTACCTATAGGCCCCCAAATGATGAAAACATTAAATACAAATTCCTTTTATAGGAGCTACATAGATTCCCAAATAGATGAATGATTATCATCATTAATAATAATAAATAAATAAATAAATAAATAATATTAACTGTGATTATATTGCCTCGGACATGATTTTAAGAACAGTAAATGTAATAATAGGCCTAATTGTAATAATACTAAAAAGTAAATAAGTAACGTTGGAAACGTATAGGATATAATGCATGTATGGCATTGTATGCCCTCCCATCAAACAGAAGACTCATATGAAAAGGAATAAGAAAATGTAGGCCTAATGTAAAACTTACTGACTTTCTTATGTATACAGGAAAATCAATAAAAGTAATATTATGTGTACAATGTATATGCTTTGTACGAATGTCTGTCCGAAAGATCAACTGATTCTGTGGATAAGACCCGATTGTTAGCAATGCAATCACGACGACATTCAGGAGGTTTCATACGCTTCCCATCACAACGACAGGACATTGAGACCTGCTTTATGTGCCACACACATATGCAAATTTCTAGTGATAGTGATGCCCATCGGCCATCACGAATTCTCATTCAACATTGGAACCAGAATGCAACAATGGTATGCCATGGACAACAACTGTGTGATAGGCGCCCTGTTGCCCAATCACCTTGCCAATTTGTAAAGAGGTATTTGAAAAGTAATCGGTCATCAAATTGTAATCAAAATGTGATTGCAATTCAATTAATTACGCCACCAAGTAATTGTGATTGTAGTTCTGTTCTACTCAATCATTTAGGCCTATTAAAGGAAACTATTCCTTTGTTTACCACCCATCCAATGTTGAATTTTGCATGTGCGTACATGTATTTTTAATACATGTATATTGTATAATGTGTTATACTACACACATACACGCCTTTTCGTGTATGCAATTGTGCGTGTGTATAGGTGCGTGTATGTATGAGTGTTCTGTTTGTATTTCCGTGTTATTGATCGCTATCGATCTCAATCACTCTTCTCTCCAAGTCACGAATTGAATCGTCTAATCTATGACGATAATAACAACATTCCGGATTCGATCTACATCTGAGATTCTTCTGTCATGCAATTCATATGTATAGGCCTACATGTGGACGCATAAGATAAATATATAGGCCTGCTATGTTACTAAGGTTCTCCAGCTTTTTTCTGCCACACCTCAAGAGTCAAGACCTCCATAATCAAACCAATAATATTATTATTCTAATATTAATAATAATAATAATAATATACATACATACATTATATGTATGTGCAATGTACATACATGAGCGCACGTGAGTATTGGCATTGGTATTTGAATGTGTGTATGTATAATTATACATGTATATGTGCAGCTATTTGTATGTGAAGATCTATGTATCATGTGTCACATTCTGCGTATACAAACAATACGTACACGTATATTACGTGTGTAAGTAAGTATGTCAACAGGACCATATTGAGTACAGTACGATATATGTCAGAGGGGAAAAGGTAGGACGACGGACGAAAGGAAGGAAAGACGAACAGATGGTGGAAATATAGAAGGACGAACTGACAGAATAAAGTATACGGCGGTAAGAACAGAAGGAAAAATGGGATAAAAGAGGGATTGATGGAAGGACGGAAGGACGGAGGCGCGAAATGATGAGTGGATGAATGACTGCAGGAAGGACGATTGGTAAGATGGGCTGAAGGAAAGTTGGAAGGAAGTAAGAACGGACGGAAGGTCGGATGAACGAAAGAAAGGAGAGAAGGATGGAAGGACAGCGTAACCTTCTAGGATGACTGGGTTTTTGCTTGCTTTGTGCAGAAGGTGACTAATTATTCGTCTGGTGTGAAGCTATCGTTGTTGGCTTCTAAACTCACCCAGATGGCGGTCGATTTCGTTTGGCGTCAGTTGAACAACAACAATTAAAGAAGAAGGAAGAGGAGGAGGAGGAAGAAGATGACGAAGAAGAAAGAGGAGGAGGAGGAGAAGGAAGAAGAAGGAAAAGAGGGGGCTTTTAGTACTAACCATGGACTACGATTACATGGAGGAATTTCTAAGAGATCAATAGCCATTCAAAAGAAGACCAAGTTCAAGTGGTCAAAGCAACAACAAACAACTCCAGTCACACGCGTTCTTATCACGACATGTAAATAATCATATGTACATACTATATAGGCCCATAATCCCATATATAAAAATTAATTTGTGACTATGTATTATATATATATACGTACACCGTGTGCTGAAGTAAAGGACCCAATAATTATAATATGAAAATAACTAGTAAATATATGTCGATTTTTAAAATTTCAAGACCGTTTTAGTCCGGACATATTTATCTAATACAGCATAAAATATGATAGTTTCTTTCATTTAAAACTGTGACGTTATAACGACGTCATTTGCATCAAAATTTTTAAGTATTAAAGACGAAATTTTCAACTTTTTGAAAATTTTATCGATAAACCGTCATAAATTTGGTTACAATTTATTCTTGTATTTGAACAATGTTAGATTACAAGGTGTGTTCACAGTGTCCGCCTTTGGCCTCAACACAAGCTTCAAGACGCGTGCGTTATATAGGCCAATTGAAGCGTCAATGACCAGCTGAAAAAATTAATCCCAGGCATTAACTTTTTAATGTTAAGACGTCACTGTGATGTAGGCCTACTTTTTAACCAGGACGTTCATTACGCATTTCTGAACAAATATGTCATTATTGAAACGGTTTTGTAAATTTAAAAATCAGCATATATTTACTATTTATTTTCAAATTATCGTTTGTTGTCCCTTTTTTCCGGACACAGTGCATAATAACAAAACATCGGAATGAAGTGTAAATTAATTTTACATTATGCATGTGTCACTATGTGTTATTATATATAATATATATATAAAATTCCAAAACATATATAAATATATATACGATATATATGAGTGATAGAGGCACCGTTTGGCACCGTGGCTTATCGGTTAGAGCGGTCGGCCCGTAGCACTCAGTGTGCGCTGAGTGAACGGGTTCGACCCACGTCCGCGGCGTCACTGTGTATGGACCCTGAGCAAGTCCTGCCCGCCCAATTGCTCTGCAGTACAACTGCAGTTGCGCCGTCGAGGCGTGTGTGTGCACTTCTGGGCAAAAAATGTTGGAAGAAGGGCGATATCAAATTTCAAGAATTTCACTAATATACATTTTATGTATATGTACATGTATGTGTTTTATGATGAGTAATGCTGCCGAAGGCAGGTCTTTGACTTTACGCTCATCGGGAATGAGATGAGTGAGGTAGTTTCCCGTTGCTTTCCTCACTAAATATATTTTTATACTATATTGGCCTACATGTAATGCCAAACATCGGAATGTGGAGTAAGTTGTATGCAGCTAAAAATATTCACTTTGACCTATAAATTCGCATTAGAACGTTTTGTAAAAATTGTCATATCGCCAGAGCGTACGGCTCGCGAGCCTTTGTTGGGACGCAGAGAAAATGTTCCGGTTAATGGTTGACATTTGAATCAGTCGCAGTCGAAAAAAGCCTACTCGACAGTGAGTCGAATATTCTGTGGCAATTGAATGCTGAAGGCATGCGGACGGTGTGCCTCAAACGCAATATATGCCATAGATACTGTAAACGCTGCAAGGTCGAACATCAGCCCTCACTATTGCTTCCTAACACTTACTTGATTTATGATCGAAAGTGCTTTAGATGAATAACCGATAATTTAGGCGCTATCGACAGTGTTCATCAATCCTTCAAATTGTGTCCATCTATTTCTATACATGTACAAATGTACATCATGGATTTATGACTTTAGGCATACGGAATCGTTCTGCATGTACAAAATGTATCCCGTGTTTATACTGTACCTTGTGGCCTGCTTATGCTGCACATACGGGGCCATTACGGGCCCATTTAAGCCTAAACAAGTTAAAGAAAATTAACCAAACTGTCTTAACTGAAATTCATTCCAGCGCGGTATGTAGATGTTCATAACGTGATCCATAATAGCCTAATAATACCATGAATATTACCAACACGATGTAGCTAACACGAGTGTTAATACTAAGTGTCCATTATTGTATTCTAGGCTACAATCATACAGTCAACATTGGAAGTGGGATTGATGAAACAAATATATCTAAATGGAAGCGGGATTGATGAGACAAAAATATATAAATGGAAGCTGTATTGACGAAAATAAATATACCTAAATGCAAGCTGACTGACTGATATAAGTTTATCTAACGACGCATCCATAACAACAATGATATGCGTCAAACAAGTACAAGTATACAAGTATTTACGTTTATGATAAGTGTCTTAAGTGTCTGTTCTAGTTTAATGTTTTTTAGGCAATGGTATGTAATATATTATAATATTGTGCAGTAATGTTCACACTAAGTTGTTCATTGTCTATTTGCAGGTCAGCAGTCCTAGATCTTCCGACCAGAAACTGCCAGCCACTTGTAGATGGTGTCCAAGCAGCTGGTTTGACTGAGTGCGGTGCTCAGTGTGTATGGCCAGTTTTTCCGTGCGCACATCCGGATGAGTTCGTCCTGGAGGCCCAGCTGGGCCGGGCACTCCAGCAGGAAGTGGCGCACGGTTTCCTGGACGTCACCGCACTCGTCGCAGTTCCCGGTCGGGTGGAGGCCCCACAGCTTCAGTTGTGGGTTTAGGAGACAATGGCCCAGCCGGAGTCTGGTTATGGTGACTTCCTTCCTCCGGTTGGGATCGTTGTATTGCTTTGCCATCCCGACGTTCGGCTCCAGGGCTCGGTAATGCGAGCCAGTGTCGGAGGTGGTCCAGTCAACTTGCCACCTCCGAAGGAAGGGGTCTTTGTACATCGCTCGAGCTTCCTGGAGCTCGAGTGGCGTCGGGATGACGATGACGTCGTTATTTAGCGCTCGCTTGCATAGGGTGTAAGCGGTCTCGTTTCCCTCGATGCCGATATGTCCGGGGACCCAGACCAGGGTTGGGGTTGACTGGGTGCGTTGAGCGTAGGCGTCCAGCACGTGAAGCAGTTCCGTGAGCTGCTGTGGTCTGGTAGCGGACTGCTGTCGCTCAACGCTCTGGATCGCGGTGAGGGAGTCGGAGAAGATGACGAGATGGTGTGCATCTGCGCTGGCGGCCATTCCACAGCCCTCTTTATGGCCTTCAGTTCGGCTGCCAGGACCGATGAGCCGTCGCTCATTCGGCAGCTTTCGTGGTGGCCGCTAGAGGGCACGTAGAATGAGCACGATACCCTACCTGCTGCGTTCTTGGCTCCATCCGTGTAGACAGCCACTCGCGCGTTGTAGGAGCGGGTGTGATCTTTGACCAGATCCCTCTTTTTCAGAGGGTCGTTCAGGTCGCTGATCTTCTGTGTCAGAGTGGTGTCTATCACGGATGGTCGCAGCAGCCACGGCGGTGTTGTGGCGCAGGCGAGCGGTTGGATCGTTCCTAAATGCAAGCGAGATTGGTAAAACAAATATACCTAGGCCTATGTGGAAGCGAGATTGATGAAAATAAATATAGGGCGTACCTAAATGGAAGCGGGATCGATGATTCACCACTTCCAAATAGTGTGTATATTATCTTTGTCTATTCTAGTTTCATAACCATGCGGGGTTTTTCACATAATTATTAGCTTGGATTGATTGGCTTTAACACAGACTAAGCGTCTTCCGAACCACTTAAAAGACTTGTTATGGATACATGCTAATTATTCTCCACAGCCCTCTCTGCGCAATCAGAAGCATCGAGCCTCGTGAACTTCTGACCCAACCCGACCCAAGGGTCCATTCTACCCGTGGAAAACTTGTACAAACATAAGCCTACACACTCACACAACACACATGTATATAGTCCACAAATGTCTGTATACATTGTGATCGGAAATAAAGGGACTCATAATCATAATATGAAAATGCATATAAGCGTCGACTTTTTAAAAGAGAAAACCATTTTAATCCTGTCATCTGCCTATATATCTAGTACTGCATATAATATGATAGCTCGTGTCATCCAGAAATGACGTCACAATGACGCAAATTGCGTCAACATTCAAGTTTTAAGGTTCTCCTCAAATTCATCTACAGAATTTTCAGCTGTTTTAAATCTTGTCGATAAACCGCAATGTATTTAAGTCAAATTATTTGTTCTTGTATTTGAACAATATTAGACTAACAAGTGTGTTCAAAGTGTCCGCCTTGGTCAATAGCAGCATCAATGACCAGCTGATAATATTCCTCCCATGCATTGACTTTAAAATTTAAAAACGTCGCTATGACGCACTTTTTAACCATATGTGGATAAATATGTCAGGATTAAAATGCTATTGGTATTGTAAAAATCTACAAGTATGTATTATTTATTTTCATAATTATTATCATTATGAGATCCCTTTATTTCCGGACACAGTGTAGGCCTATAGTCTGTTTTTATACGCTTACGTAGGCTGTCTATACAATAATTGTATTATAGACTGCATGCAGCTTACCCAAGTATGAAGGAGCTGTGATGCAATTTCAGTAGGTACTATACTATTATGATGAATGGCGTCGTGTGGGCATTTGGCAATGGAGAGAAAGGGATTCTTCGTGGATACGGACTTTATGAGACGCCTATGAGAAGACAGAGGAGCGGCGGTGACTTGGCGAAGGGTGCTGTAGGGGTGATGATGGAATGACCGACCGGTGAACATGCGACCCATAAGCTGAACACCTGGACGTCTAAAGCCAGCCACGACTACGTCTCAACGATCGAAGAAATTGGCAATTACCTCATCCGAGCAAACGGTTCTTGTTTGCGGTTGAAAGAATCTTGGAGGGAAGACAGGGACAACACTGAAGGGAGACGTAAAGGAAAATGGGAGGGAAGAGGTGGAGAGGGAAGAGTTGGGGAAGGAATGGGGAAGCTATGAAGAGACCTAACACGAGAATGATGTAGGGGCTGTAGATGTTTTAAAGAAGTAGTAGCAGAAATATGCGAGGAAGATCAACCTTGGACTGGGACGAACAGTATGAGGAGGAATATGACTATATATATATATATATATAACTACATGCACGAAAGTATGAACGTATGTATGCATGTATGACATTGTATGTATGTACGCACGTACGTATGTATATGCATACATACATACATACATACATACATACGTAAGTACATACATGTACATAGATGCATGCATATGTGCGTGCGCGCGTGCGTGCATGCATGTATGTATTTATGTATGTATGTATGTATGTATGTATGTATGTATGTATGTATGTATGTATGTATGTATGTATGTATGTATGCATGTTTTTATGTATGTATGCATGTATGTATGTATGTATGTGTGTATGTTTTTGCATGTCTACATACGTACATACATACATACATACATACATGTAGCGAATTTCTCTCTCGCCTCTCCTTCTTCTCGATGACGAGATTACCGCTGGTTCTTTCCTCTATCACCAAGCTCAGCAACACGACACACTTGATGGTTTTAATATGTATATTTTAATGATATATTTATACACATCACTCAACCTATCTGCACTCACTGGAGTTATTGGTGTCCTTTTAGAAATGTTTCCCTGGTTTACGTTGGAGACGAGATTCCCATATACGTTGATTACCCTTAACGTCAGAACGACCTAGCGTCTCCCCCAGTTCCGAAACAAGTTCCTGTTCCTTCCCTTGCTACACTATAAGAACCCTTCTAGAGGCGATTTCCTTCGCCATCCCAAACGCAAAACACGTATCTCTATTGGATGACAGGTCACCTGGAGACACCATTACTAAACCCTTGTTGGACGGGTCTTGGCGTCCCTAGCGTAACGTCAGATTCCTAGGGGCGTCTAGTTATTATTTAACTAGTGGCTGTTATGGCTGAGCCTGGTCAGTGTCATAGACGAGTGACAGGTCCCGGGGATCAAATTTCATTCTTATTGTTATACCGCCTAGTGGGATGCGCCATTCGTATCGGAATTGTCCCCTAATCATGATACGTGTCAACCAGCCGGTCCAGACCAAATCTTCAACTGATTCATGAATTTCTTGTCTGTGGGTGGTGGAGATGGAAGGGGCAGTTGTTTCTGACATTTGCCTCGAGGTGTCGGGTTTCGTTGTTTGACACCCCGATAATCTTTGCATAACACTCGCCATCTGCATTGAGGCCGTCTGCTTCAGGTGAAGCCCATTGATGTCTCTCCTCTGAGGTTTCAGGTAGACAGCTTCAACCGTAGTCCTACGCCTCTGCTGTCGGTGATGACTGTTATATAGCGCCATCGTCCAGAGTGTCGCGCGTGACAATACATATGTACGTACGTACATACGTACTTACGTACGTATGTAAATGCATGCATATATATACATACGTAGCATAGACATACACATATGCATACATACAAACCATAATTATGTGCTTACATACATACATACATAAGTGCATACATAGATGCATGCATACGTGCGTGCGTGCATGCATGCATGTATGTATGTATGCATGTATGTATCTATGTATGCATGTATGCATGTATGCTTGCATGTATCTATGTATGTATGTATGTATCTATGTATGCATGTATGCATGTATGCATGTATGCTTCCATGTATGTATGTACGCACGAACGTACTTACTTACGTACGTATGTGTATGCAATTATGCATGCATATATACATACATAGCATATACATACACACTTGCATATATGCATACATACATACATACCCGTACATGCATACATACACATGTGCATGTATACATGCGCACGTACATTCATGCATATGTACGTTCAGAGGGGCAATTATCCGGGGGGCAAATGTCATTGCCAAAATCGGGGTGTAATTGTCCGGGGGGCAATTGTCCTATACTCGCTAAATAACGTCTCACATGTTATTTAACGTGTTCACTAGGACATTACAAGCACAGAGAGCGCCTCTGGGTAGTTATCTAGAAGAGGCGCTACATAAATGCTCGATTAAATTACATATTAATTCGTTGTAATGTGACTGAACATCAACTAGCGGTTTGTTAGCTTGCAGTTAATCTGGAAATGCTCCTTAATTGAAGGTTTTGATCAATACCTTATCGTGAATATGAAGCGCATAGCTAATAACATGCGAGTGGTAAGATGGCCGATCGTCGACCTCGCCGCTTTATGCCGAGCGTATAGGCTAAGCGCAATCCAGTGTATATTAAGATCAGTGCGTAGGCCATCAAGCTTAATGCAGCACTACAATTGCGCTATAGAAGTCATTAGATTACATACTCGTAATCGTATTCTCCGAACCTTGAAACACCATTCAAAGCCAAGCGCACGGCACCAGCTTATTCACTAGCGCTTTTTTATTCACGGAAGTCTGCCAAACAATGGTGTCTTGTAGGCGTAATAATCGCAATTGAACGGCTTTAAATAGGCTCAGGAAGTTTTTTTCGAAATGTTTTCCCAGCGCGTAAACCACGGCGCTTGTAGCCCTGGATTCAACGGAATGTCTAATTCCGGGGAAACTGTCGACTGACATTTTTCCTTTTACGAGTTAACTTCAACAGAAGTCTGCTCCAAACGCCGTCTGTATATCTTAGGTGGTTGTTCCCTTTCTCACTGAAAGCAGAAATCCAAAGTCTTATTTATATACATTCCCAGAGGACAATTAGCGTTCGTCTATGCCTAACTAATTAATCTGACGAGTGTATTAGGCCCCTATCCCTGAGAAAAATTACAACTGACTCGACCTCACACTGATTGTCACAAATGTTTCGAACGTGTTACATGTCAAGCTTTGTTTCGGTGGTTGGAGTTTATTTTCGTCGGCTGTCACAGCAAGAGGTGGACTTAATTTGGGAGAAACGAATCAACCTAAGGACAGGCGGACTGCCTTGGGTGGAGGCAGCGGCGCCAAGCAGTAGCAGCAGCAGCGAGTGCCAACGACATCTAGTTCGTCCCCTCCATCAGGGCCACATTCTATCTCGACGAACTGTGTGCTCTGTCGAGATAAGAACAGACCCGTTCCCCAGTTAAAGGAGTGTGTGTGTGTGTGTGTGTGTGTGTGTGTGTGTGTGTGTGTGTGTGTGTGTGTGCAAGCGCGTGTATTAAGGTTATCGTGCGCCTTGGGTCGAGGGTGGTAGTCTACCGTTAAGCTTCTGCTCACAGAGAGTTAATGCAGGCGATTTGATTGCACCTCGAATCTAAGACTTCTGTCAATCCTTTAAGTCGATCGTGGAAGAAAAGTCTCAAGGGAAAAGCGATGGTCGCCATTTGTCGGCTTCTGCGATGACTTCTTGAGATCTGAGTTGGATCATCGCACTGGACTAAAAATCTCGATACACAGGTTACGACTGCAACATCGAACCGTAGGCCTATTATAAAGAAGAAACTAGAGACACGCGTTTATCCAGAGTTCTATAGACGCATTAAATCAGAGGCAATTGTCGATCAATACTAACGACGTCTATTGATTTTAAAGACGAGATTTGTAGCCCGTCGATGAAGATGCTGTTTAGATGCAATCGAAACCAATAGGCGCCTAGTTAAGATGTGTTATGTATGGAACGACGTCATCATCAGGTCCTAAAATAGATTAATCACATCACCCGCTTTAATGCAGGAATGTTTGTATCTAAGCATTTTTGCCAGTGCATTTATAGAACTTATCAAAGGCGATTAACTGAACTGTCGTGTGCTTCGCATTCATGAGCTAAGAAGCCTTAGAGTTAGCTTTGGCTAATCTTGTCAATTAGACATTTCCGTAATTATTCCTAAAACAGAAGCATTGTAGTTTTTCCACAGCTAAGCTATAAAAAGTTGTAGGCCTAAGAATCCCAATGTTTTATGTGTATCGGATTTGAAAACGAATTTTTTGTAACAAATTTAAGCTTCACTGCCTTTCTGCCGATTGTTTAAAGTTGAATTGACTCAACGTTATTGTATTGGCTAAAGAATAGGCCTACCATTTTAAAATCGGTGAAATGGGATCAGAACCAATCCGCTTGTTTTCGTAACTTATTTACTGCATTGAGACCCATTTCATCTTATTAAATATTAAATGCTTAGTATTTCGAACAGCAGATAATTGAACACAATGAGTCGCCTGCATTAGACTGGACTCCACAATAGGACTAAATGAGCGAGAAATGAAACCATAGGAATCAATGCAGAGACCTTTGCGCATGACACTTCCTGCCCACAGCAAAGCCAGTTGCGTGCCACGTATTCATTCCTAGAGGGTGTTCGTCACTCAAGACGCCTTCGCGTTCTGACAGGAGGCTTCTGTGAAACTCGCTCTTGCCTAAAGGACCGACCGACCGAGTGCATTGACGAATTTATGGACCGACGAAGGAGACGCTAAGTTCAGTTGCAGTAAAAGAAAATGACAATCACTCGGCTGCAGCAGAAGCTGAAACATCGCGTGGACGACAACAAGCTCCGCATCAGCCGTCAATTGACCAGACAAACGCCTGCTGGAACAGTCAGTGGAAACGAACTGCTGTAGAGGCTGAATAAGACATCTGAACTAAAATGGCGGCCTATGGACATCCGTTCTACAGCCTAACCCTTCGGAGGTCTTTGACCTTCATCGTCGTCCTAGGGATGCTCTGGAGTTGCGGGGTCTCTGCTGGCTACTGGTCAAGCGTCCAGCGAAGGAAATGGTCAGCTGGCGACACGATGTCATTCGCTCGTGACGACAACCACGCTGACCGCGAGGACCAACTATACCTACTGACCACACGAACAACACAGGTCAGTAAACGCCTTTTCCATCATATCTTTTCCTTATACAAATCCTATGACCATGAGGATCAAATTTTAGCGACTTCAGTTTTCACAACCTCGGCATTACGAGAGCATCAGGCTAGTCCACTTACTGAGTACTCATCAGTGTAGGCCTACTTCTTTTATATATCTGAGTTTGCTAGAGGCCTAACAAGACCCACAATCTTGAAAAAAATGTATGCCATGTAGTAGACTTCCACTCCTTACCTTTCAAATGACAGTCATGCAATCTGATCACTAGGCTACGGCGCATTCCTAATCTAACTATAATTGCCATCCGAAAACTCAAAATTAAATCCACCATGCAGTGCAGTGCGGAACTTCGAGTTCCAAACCTATTCGTAATAATTGTGGATGAAATACCTAGGTATATATCATAGCTAATCACAGAACAGGTGGATAATGACTAATGACTTCCGATAAATGCATGCATAGAATATAGGCCTACGTTATATTTAGAGATAGATACAATGCTATCGACATGATGTAGGAAAATTCAGCGTTGATAATTATTCAAGAATTATAGTCACGTTTACTATAAGTAATACGGCTTATAATTACATGTATGTGGGTTGCATTAAAACCGTTCTTAGAACCCAATAACATTAGACGTATTTATTATTATTTATTTATTAATTAAATTTGTAGCGCGCACAAGGTCCAACCTAAATGTGATCTGAGGCGCGGATAGTCAGTCGCCAGGAGAAGATGCAATTAGATTTCTAAATCCTTGAAAGCCAAAGAGAAATAGTGAGTTTTTAGTCGTTTTTTGAAGGAAGGAAGTGAATTTGAGCTACGAAGAGAGGTGGCAGTCGATTCCATTCCCTAGGAGCAGAGACATGAAATGCACAAGAAAGGCCTCATATAAATAGCCACATACTTACGAAACACATGACTACAAACATACATACATACATACACACACACACATATATATATATAGAGAGAGAGAGAGAGAGAGAGAGAGAGAGAGGAGACAGACACAGACAGTCAGACAGACAGACAGACAAAGACAGTCAGACAGACAGACAGACAAAGACAGTCAGACAGAGAGAAGGAGGGGAATTGAGGTTAAATAGAAGAAGAGGGGAGGGAGGACAGAAAAAGAGAACTGAGAATGGAGAGGGTGATAAGAAGGAGGAGGAGGAGGAAGGCATGAATGAAGAAGAGGAGAAGATGAAGAAGGGGAATGAAATGTGAAGAACTCAGAGGAATTAGAAGAAGAACAAGAACATGAAGGAGAAGAACAAGAATTAGAAGAACATAAGGAACAAGAAGAATAAG